>JBAMYA010035042.1:0-15701 GCA_037176975.1 Arrhamphus sclerolepis | reverse complement strand
AAGAATGCTCATAAACACAGGGTAAAGAACAGTTTTTGTGGTGATTATTGTTGGTCCGTGGTTAAGTTTTCTTTGTTTTTTTTTTTTTTCTTTTTTTTTTTTTTTTTTTTTTTTCTACTGGTTGATCTCACTGGAAGCGTTTCTGCAGTGGAACATTTCAAACAGCGGAATTAATGAGATCACAAGTTTTCCAGAAGTTTTCAAGCAGTGACGTGCAGTGACGAGAGGCTGTGATCATGGAGAGAATAAAGTATATAATCAACAAATAAGTTAAATGGTTAAATTTATCCAGTGGTT
Source organism: Arrhamphus sclerolepis (assembly GCA_037176975.1). Classification (NCBI taxonomy): domain Eukaryota; kingdom Metazoa; phylum Chordata; class Actinopteri; order Beloniformes; family Hemiramphidae; genus Arrhamphus; species Arrhamphus sclerolepis. The sequence goes on along the minus strand of JBAMYA010035042.1, from coordinate 15,404 downwards.
TAAACTATAAACTAATTTTATTTAACTTAGACAATTTTGATTGTTTTTAAATTATAAATCGCTGAATTTTCTCATTTCCAGTTCAAATAAGGGGAATAGACACACGATGAGGCAGCAGCAAGCTGAGCCTCACCTCTGATTGTTCAATCGCTCACAAACTGGTCTCTGCCATCAAAGAGAGCGTGTTACAGTCTCTCTGTATGTCGCCAATCAAATGTTTCAAACAGTTTTAATAAATACCCCTGGTTTTCCATAGTTTAGCTGATGTATATAATATATGTACTGTTGGCCTATTTAAACTATTTTGTGTGCTCAGTGATCTTGCAACGGCAGTGAAGATGCTGCAGTTCTCCTGCCTCATGGTAGGGGGCAGTAGTGAGCCCAGAGATTCTACTCTGCAGCTCCAGAGCAAGTGTGAATGATCAATGAGATGGATAGACTTTTAAACCTGAAAGAAGACAAGGAAGACTTCTACAACCTTACAAAGCATTAAATCAAGTGACTCAAAAAAGAAAGACTATTAACAGGATTTAACATATTCTTTATAAACTTGAAATAAGGGAAATTTCTGTAGATTTTGTTTGGGTTCCAGCATACGTGGAAGTGAAAGATAATGGAGAAATAGACATTCTTGCAAAACAGGCATTAAAATCTAAAACTATTAATCATGAAATTCCATTAAGTTCAGATGAATGTAAATGATAATAAATAGATATAGTAAGGAAATCTGGCAGGAATGCTGGGACATGAATGATACAGGAAGACACATATATAACATTAAAAGAAAAGCCAGGATATACAAGGAAAGCAGGAGGATACAGGAAACCCGTATAAATGATTACTCCCATCAGAAGAGGGCCTACAGGTCTTAATAAGTCTTTTAAAGTAACGGGAAAACGTGCAACAGGACTTTGTGATAAATGTAATCTCCCTGACACGGTTCAGCATATTTTTATGGTATTTTAGTAAGGTGTAGATTTATCTGCAAATCTACTCTCAGGTTTATGACAACTTGACGATTGAGGTCTTTTATCTTTAAAATAAGAACATCTATGCTTTTTTTAAGGTCGTTTATTCACAGCTTTAATACTCCCCCTAGTGGTCAATCAAAAAATGCAGTTGAGTCCAGTTAGCAAACTGCATGTAGTCTGTTTAAAGTGAAAGCCAACAAGGAAAGGATCCTTCAAAGTTCCTTCTAACCTGGGGGGACATCAAAATGCTGCTTTAGAAACTGAGTGATGGTTGACTAATGGCAGGTTGCTGTTGCTTAAACTTCAGATGTGTTATTTTTAAATGCCAGAGACGGCAGCTAATTCAAAAGAAAAGCTGAAAATAATAAGAGAAAGAGAGCTGCCACACCTTTCCCCAAAGTCTATTCAGTGTACATAAAATAAAATCTGATCACTGGACACAGTAGGTTATCAGGATGCTTTAGTGTTCAGACTATAAAGAGAATGTGGACACAAGTGTCCCAGACCTCCTTCAAAAGCATCCTCAGAGACTGAATCTGAATCTGTGCAGCATCACTCCCTTACGATCTGACTTCCCAGGAAGCATGTTAATGCCAGGTCTGAACAGAGACTTTGTCTTTGCTGTAAAACGATCAGCATCCAGTTCTTCAAAAAGAAGTTTGAAGCTGAGTGTGTGATGGTCCATCATCCAGATGGAGATGCTGCCTGTGGACAAGGTGACTATAAGAGTTCTGTTTCTTGACAGTGAAATGTTAAGAACCATTATGAAATGTTCCGTCAGTAAGTCTGATTATTCAGCACTGTAGAAAATAAAGAACTATGCAAACACCCTTCCGTTTGTTAACATCATCAAGTCATTATTTTAAAAGCAAATGGATGCAGAAACATGGAATATCCCAGATTAATAAAGTCTGAAAAGAAACAATGCAAATGGAAGAAATAAACTGCAGTAGGTTTATGTAGAACAAACCCTGCAGTCAGGCATCTAATCCTGTATTTTGTAAATGTAAGAATAAAGGTTTAGTGTAATTGCAGGGCTTTTATTTTGACAGGCTTACTGCTGTCACATCACCACGAAAGAAAGAAAGACAGGAGAGAAGGCATACAGAAGAAGAAAGAAAACTAAAGTTTCTGACCCGTTGCTGAACCTTGAAGGAGTAATGACCCTGGAGAGCAAGTGCTGAGCGTCTTATCGTGGCAGTTATGCTTGTTTTAGATCTTATCCTCCCCGTCAGGGTTCATGTGTTTTGGAGTTAATAGTTTTTATCTGACGTGTTGACTCTGAGCTCTGAAAACACGTGTGGACTGTCAAGATATTTAAGATATCAAGACTGTCAAGTTTTCTCCTGAACTCTCAATGAATTTAGACGTTGCTAAAGCAGTTTAAAACTTCTGTTGATTCTCATCAGTAAATGCAGTGATTTACATCCAGTCTCCTTTCTATTTTATTTTCCCCCAAACAGTCCAGGTAGACCCCCCCAATCCAGCTCTGGAGGAGACTTTTAAATGTTCAAAGCTTTCACCAAGGTCTGCTCCAAGGACAGTTGTTGGGTTTCCTCTATAACACTGTCATACATTTAACCCTTTGATGCACCCAAGCTCATTTTTATGTTTTAAGTTATAGCACATTTTATCATTTTTTCAGGCATATTATTAATCATTCATGCAAGGATGTGCATTTTTCTGATCTTATTTCTTTCAATGCATTTTTGATTTTTTAGACTTTTGTCAATAACATGGAGTAAAATACTCATGTTAAAGAACCTCCACACAAAATATGTGCACACTGAAATCTGTTTAAATCACTGTGCTTGGTAAAAATTACATCTAATTAAAGCTCCGGCCAAAAATGTGGAGAAATGAAGAGATGCATGTTTTATACTTTTCTTCTTTTTTGAGCGGGATAAAAAAAAAAAAAAAAGCTTTTTGAAGGAATTCTTATGAACACAAAAATGTGTGAAGGATCTTTAGCATGAGTACTTGACATTTAGCAATAGTTCATATAAATAAACAATGCTGCTAATCTTCTGCATACATCAGGCTGCAATAATCATCTGTTACATCTGAACAGCCTTCAGATGTAACATGTAATTTGTTTGTTTCCTGGACTTTTATGTTAGAAGCTTGAAAGTAAGTTTTCTGAAAACATGAACATCTAAGGGACATGTGAAAAGCAAAGTCTATGTACAGTCACAAAAATCAGGTCAATAAGTCTGAAAAGGTTGGTATAAAAAGAAATGTTAATGTCTGATGTCACTTCTACACAGATCATATTCAGCTGTTTTTCCTTTATGATATATATATAAATATATATATATATATATATATATATATATATTATAACACTATTGAATTGTGTTTTATCAGTGTTTCAAGTCTGTGCTCTTCTGTTATAACTCAAGTTCTTAAATAAGTGGGACTTGCTGTTGAGTTGAGTGATATGTTCAAGGTTTTTTTTTTTTTATCTTTTAGCTTTCTCAGCATTTTCATCTTACTTCTGAACCTTCTTTTACTTTCTTTTATCACAGAAACTATCTTTTTTTTTTTGTTTTCCTCCTTTTTCACCAGTCTGGCAGTGCCATTTGAACCCTAATTTTTGCCGATAGCTTGCTGCAACGTTTGTAAAGATGTACTTTTGTTTTTTTGCTCAGATATGGCAATAGAGCAAAAAAACAAAGCTCAGCACTATTGGCTACAGTGCTGCAGAAGAAGATCCCACACTGCCCTCTGGTGGTTGGGTATGAAACTTCAACAACAATGCACACCAACAAATTTATTCCCCACACTGAACCAGTAAACTTAATTATTTCTGCTATAACATGGAGGTTGATGGAGACTGAGTCACTGCTGGAGCCAGACCCTAGAGGTCATTGAAGGAATTACAATTTTTCATATATCCATATCAAACTGAACCTGTACCCCCCTGATTTTAATGCTAGTTTTGAAATTAGATCATTATTAAACAGTTGGAGGAAGACATTAAATGCTCAAACTGCTGACAAACTGGCCCTAAAAAGTAAATCTAAGCGGTTAAAGGTCAGAATAACAACAGAAATGAAGAACATAAAGAGATTGAAGTCAGGCCTCTGTTAGATCAAAAAGACACAAGTGAAGTGTAAGGGTTAAAGAGACGGAGCTGCTTTTCCTTCATTGTCTGTCACTCTAAAAGCTTCCAGCAGCTCTGAGAAGATCAGAGCTTTCAGACCACTTGTTGCTAATAGAGGGATATTTACCCTAACGGGAACAGGGAGAGTGTAAGCCCAGGTCACTGCACTCGGCAATAACACTGACACAAAGACACACAGACTGCTTTTACAGCAGGGACAGACAGATACACTGTAAAAAATGTCAGTCTAAACCGGTCATGCAAGCTCTGCGCGCATCAGCGGTGGGTCAAAGACAGGTCAGAGGTTGTTTTCCAAGCAGTTCACAGACTTTTCTAGAAAAAAGAGGGTTTAATTATATGAAAATTCTCAGGAATCCAGCGTGTTTGCCTCATCCGGCTCTAAAGCAGAACTTTCATACCAGCTGTCAGGAGTAAACCAGCTGTAACTGCTGTGATATCATTCAGGGTGATGAGCTGTGCAACATGCATGACTTGGTTCCATCCAGCTGGTGCATTTGGTGTTTTAGACGTTCATTCATTGGTTGTAGTCTGGCATGCAGAGGAGTTCATGGGTCGTTCAGTGCCTTTAAGGCACCAAGGTCTCATGGCTGTTCAAACAAGCCCAAGTCATCATCCTTCCACCACCGTGCTTGACAGCTGGCATGAGATATATGTATGTTGGTGTGGAATGCTGCAAATTATGACCAGATAACTCCACTTTGGTTCTTGAAGTCTTTGGTTTTTTCAACCCTAAGCTGCACTTCTATATTTATTTTTAATCTTACAATGATGCTCTTCTAGCACATATTACTGACCTGGACAATTTTACAGTCTGTCTAACCTCTCTGCTGCACTGCCTTTTCCTACAAATCTCTTTTTCTGAAGTTCTACTGTTTCTCTGAGTGTTGCATTGCCTTTGCATCACTTTCTGATAAGTGTATTTTATTGGTTTGTGTTCTTCTGAGGTCTAATTCTCTTCATTTTTTGTTAATGTCCTCACACATAAAGAATATAATGTGGATATAACATTTTTTTTCTATTAACATGTGAAACAATCACTCAACAACCGAACATCTTCTTCTCACACTCATTAAAAGATGAGTCATTCAGTTGTGTAAAACAATAGTGCACACGCAGCAGCAGTGTAAACACATCAAACTGGTTTAAGTTATCCAGGAAGTGGCATACCACTGGGATTTATGGTGCAGATCATTTATGCCTTAGAGTTCTCTAAAAGTCCTTCTGCTGCCACGTACAAAGGTGAAGATGAGGTTGAAGGGAAATGGTGGCAGCTTACATGGAGCATTTTTATTTTCATGAACTTCATTGAAGAGCTGAAGCATTTTTGTTTGCAGGACAGATGTTTTGCAACCACGTCACAATGCCTGGCTCGGTGGCAAAGGCGAAACGTGTCTGTGTGTGTGTGTGTTCTGCACACAGCACCGTGTGAAAGTATGCATCCCCTGTGGCATTTTTCCAGCTTTGTTACTGAGAAACCTGGAGTTAAAACTAGTATTTTCAACAGGATGCCTTCTCCTTTAGTTAAAAAAAAAAGACAAAAAAAGAAAAAATGAATCCTGCTGCTTTTAAAAGTAGAAAAAATAGTCATGCAGTAACATAATATACAATACAGTAATGAAAAATAATGATATGGACTCCACTTGTGTGTAACAAACATCAGAAACATATTGATGTTTCTAATGCTGCACATTAAAGCGCAAAAGTTGTTCCAGACTGGTCAGGACCAATGATATTGTAGATCAGAGGTGTCAAATGGGCCACATCATCACCATGGTTACTGTTAAAGGGACACAGTATCACCATGGTTACCGTAAAAGGCCACATCATCACCATGGTTGCCATTAAAGGGCCACATCATCACTATGGTTACTGTTAAAGTGATACTTAGTCTTTACTTTCTCAACCCAGTGTTTTGAGATTTATCGCTACTTCCTGGACTCAGTTGTAAAATAAAAAAAATCTATAATAAAATTTTGAAATTTTTCTTGTAAATTAAAAATAGATATAGATCAACATTTGTTTATACAGGACCTGAAGATAACCAGCCAGCACCAAAGTGCTTTAAATCAAATAAAAGAAAAAGAACAGAACAGTTCAACAACTACAAGAACACAACAAATAAAATCACGTTCAGCATAAAATTAAAATCAAAACTATATTTATAGTAAAGGGAGTTACTGTAAAAAAAAAAAAAAAAATTAAAAAAGTTCACAACTTGAGGCTTTTGTACTAAAATCACATTTTTTCTCTCCTATAATCATCCATCCATCCATTATCTATACCCACTATTTCCTGTGCAGGGTCATGGGGGTCTGCTGGAGTCTATCTCAGCTCTCTTTGGGCGAAAGGCAGGGGTCCACCCTGGACAGGTCACCAGTCCATCGCAGTCCTATAATCACAAGTTTTTAAAAAGCTTTTGTAAAAATTTTCTGTTATAAAATCTAACAAAAATTGTGACTTTTGTCATCAAATTAAGACTTTTCTACCAAAATCACTGTACGACCCCTCTCTGCTGGATCTCTAGCAGTCCACTTTCTTGTAAGGACATGATTATCAGCAACGAGTCACGCACTCTCCTAATGTACAACACATTTCTTTTCATCCTCAGTGAAGCACGGTGGTGGCAGCAGCATGGTGTGGGGTTGTTTGTCACATTGTGAGGCATTACTAAATAATTATCCAACAATATTTACTCTTTGAAACAAATTAAATACTCAAGTCTTAACTGAGTTGGAGAGCAACCTAACCAGCTTGGCTCATCTGGAACGAGTCTACCCAGAACTGGCAAAGTCCAGCTCCTGAAAGAGGTGGAGCCAGAACTGATTCACCTGGAGTTCAGGTGTCAAATGAGCCTGTAAATCAGATAATGGCACATATTAGCCTCACGATAATTTGTCACAACATGATATGAAGCTGGCAAATGTGGTAAAAAGGTAAATCTGCTTTTTTCATTCCATCTGAGACTGATCTTGAGATTGTTCACCATAACCCACCGCTAAAAGGTATAGTGACTGACAAACAAACAGGTCTAGCAGCAGGTCTGAGCAGGTCTAGGTCTAGGACAAAATGATCTGAAATCAGGACCAGAGGAACAGAAACCAGCACCAGAGGTTTTGTGATTTACAAAGACAGAACAAAACAACAAAAGAACAAAAAAAAAAACAACAACAACAACTTCACTGCTGAACAGTTTTCAGTTCATGTCCTTTGCTGTTTTCATATCAGTTCTTTGTTTCCTGAATGGAAAGCCAATCATAACAGCTGAAAGCCAAACAGGACGGAGGGGGGTGGCTGGTCTCTGCCGGGCTGGACTGGGTCAGGTTCTGGGTTGAGGGACCGTGAAGGCGACGACAACATGTTCTGTGAAAAACAAAAACCAGAACAGTGATGGATCTGAACGTCCTGTGATGTCAGCTAAGCCCTGTCTCTGACAACATCAACCTGATGCTGTTTGTTGTCATTCCGGAGCTGGTTTTGCCCGGCGCTGCTCGGCCCACAGCTCCACCGCAGCGACACCTACCTCAGACTTAAACAAATACGGCGAGGTCCTGACCCTCCCGTGTTTGGATTCACAGGCCGGCAGTCCAGACGGCCGCTCAGCGCCGCAGTGCACATATCAACACAGACCCTCCGTACAGGAATGCGGCTTGTCCACGGACCCGGCCGTGACCCCGGGTCAGTCTGAGCGGGTCAACACATGGACCTCTGGATCCATCTCTGGAAAACTGATCCGACAACCTCCAGAGGGAATTTGAAGTCTTTGTGTCTGAGGAACTAATATTCTCTGCATTTCTGTCTGACAGAATAAATTTATCCGTTTATGAATCTGAATTTGAACAAAAATCAGCCACCAGCTGACCTTCCTGCTCCTGTAATCATGTACTTCAATGAAGAGTTCAATAATCCAGAGTTTAAAACGCAACAACTGTCAGCTCTGTTCAAGGTTTTTTGACCCTGAATGTTCTAGAACTCTGGTCTAGAACACCTGATGGCCTGATATCTATATATATTATATTTCTCATAAATTCATCAGACTCAGGAAGCAGAATGATTCCCATGTGCACATGGGTATAGATTTATTTATTTTGTGTATTTGTACATTCATTATTTATGTAGAAATGTGTGTAGATAGATGGATAGATGATTATGGTTTTAGACTTGTCTGAAATGAATCAATAAATGAAATGAAAAATGAATATTCAGACAAGTCGTTTCAGACACAGCATGTTTTAAAACAGCATTAACAACTATTAACTATTAAGAAATCTGACTTATTTTGGAAACAAAATAAAATAGAAACATTAATCACTATGAACTATTCAATCACTGCTAGAATATCAGTCAGATAAGGATGAAAAGGTAGAAGAGGGAAGCAGGAGTAGTACTTGATGTGTTTTAATAAAAATGATAATGAAAAAAAAAAAGTCAAAAAGACCAAAGTCAAAAAGAAAAAGCGATCCAGGACTTGTATAAAACAGGAGCAAAAGGTAACAGTAAAACACAGTATGGATGAGCAAAGAGGAAAAGATGAGACAAGTTAGGGATGTAAAGTAGAAAATACCAAACAGAAGCACATTGTCAAAATAAAAGATGTTTCTGATTATTCATATTGGTGGTTTATGGAGATGCTAACGTCTGTCTCATCCAGACAGAGCTTTCTTCTGACAGATCCATTCATGTCTGACATCACAGCTCACAGCTCTCCATCTTCTGGTGTCCTGGACTGAAGTCACGCAGAGATGGCTGTCATATGGTGGTTGGAGCCAGTCACTGAAAGAAGAGCAGGACTGTTGGATCACGACTGACAGAACTCATCATACACAGCATTCAGGATGAAGCCTTACTGGTCTATCGTGTCCTTTCCAGTGACCCACTTCCAGCTACCACCTTCAGCTCTGAGACCAATCCAGAAGGTCCTGGCTCCTAAACCACTGTAGATGAAGTCCTGATGAGTTAAAGAGGACCCTGATTAGCAGATCATATGTGATGGCCTACCATTCATGATCACGTGAGACCTGATTTTACAACACTTTGGTCTTTCTTTTAGAATAATATTTTTTCAAGATAAAAAAACAAAACAAAACAAAACAAAACAACTCTACATAGTAACATATGCCATCACCATCATCCACAACAGTGCTGCATTCAGTCACAACAATTTAATGAAAATTAACAGTAGGTTCACCAATTAATATTATCTACTTGTTTTATTTAACTTATTTTTATCAAATCTGTTCAAAAAACATCACTTCAACTCTTGTGGTCAGTGGAGAAACAGACTCTAGAGGTCCGTGGAGGAATGGCAGTCCAACAAAGCCTACTTCCTGATCAGCTTCAGTCCAGAAGCAGGGTTGTTGGTTCTAGATTCGTACACATGGACTGCACTCACCTGTTCCTCTGGAGTTTCCATGACAACCAAATCTGCTTCCTTCCCTCTGCAGTCGTCTCGAGCTTCTTCCCAGGTCTTCTTATCCAGAAGGTTCAGACTGCCATTCGCATAGCAGCTGGACTGGAAGTAGAACCAACCTTGCTGGCAAGGTTCAATCTGCCTCTCTGAGAGAAAGAGATGATTGTTTTACCAGAAATAACAGCAGTGTGTTCAAGAAAGTGAGTAAAGTTTAAACAGCCCCTGCTCGTCCGATAGGTCCAGAACCAACAGTAAGACATTTTTATGGACTCTGCTGTTATTGTCAACACAGAATATATATATATACATATATATATATATATACATATATATATACATATATATATATATATACACATATATATATATATATATATGTACTACATATATTTGTGTTAAATTTAGGAGGTGTAACGTACTTTTTCTGCTGAATGAGGTGGATAAATGATCTGAGTCTGTGTAGTTCCACTGTTGTTGTTGTGTAGTATTGTATCCGGCAAAGGGAGAAGAAGTGGATGAAGGATAATTTCCGCAGTATTGCAACATTTGTTGCAACATCCGGTTTTCCTGTTTTAGCTGTTGGTTTTTATCTTTCAGCTGTTGGTTTTTATCTTTCAGCTGTTGGTTTTCCAGGTTCAGCTGTTGGTTTTCCTGTTTTAGCTGTTGGTTTTCATCTTTCAGCTGTTGGTTTTCCAGCTTCAGCTGTTGGTTGTCATCTTTCAGCTGGTTGTATTCTTCATTCCGTACTACGTTTTTTGTGCCCAATCTTTGTTCCAGATAATTGTTGTAGTCTGTCAGATCTCTGTTGTTATCTTCTGATTCTATCAGCTGGCCAAAAATTACAGATGTACCTGAAATTTAAAAAGAAAATAGTAGAAATAAATTTATCAACATGTCATTCCAGCCACATCAATAACCTTGTATCAGCAACACCACCCTAAATGCCATGGAAAGGAGAAATGTCCTTATCTCGCCATCTTTCCCCAGGAGTACCTCAAGGCTCGGTGCTTGGACCCCTCCTCTTTACCATATGCACCACCTCTCTGGGCCATGTTATCCAATCATACGGCTTCTCATATCGTCTATATGAAGATGATATGCAAATCTGCTTGTTGTTTTAACCAGATGACCCCACCATCTCTGCAGGTATCCCAGCTTGTCTCTCTGGATGAAGGAACACCACCTTTACCTGAACCTGTCAAAGACAGAAGCATTGGCCATCCCTGCCCACCATTCAATCAACAGAAACATGTCCTCTTCTACCTATGAAGGTCACTTAGAACCTGGGTGTCATGGTGGATGACCAGTTATCCTCTGATCGCATTGCTTCGGTTTCCTTGTCGTGTCTCTTTTGCAATAGCCAGAAAATAAGACCAGACCTGACTCAACATACAACACATTTCCTGCTACAGACCGTAGTGATGACCCTTTTCTATTACTGCAAAGTTCTTCTTGCAGCTTCCAGCTTCAAACCCCAACAGAAAATCCAGATTTCAGCAGTGCATCTCGTCTTTAACCAACCCAGTCGCGTCTGTGTCACACCTCTGTTCGTGGAGCTAGACTGGCTACCTGTGGCTGCACCAGCAGCATTTTAGAGTTCATTTTAAAAGCCTTTTATTTGTTTTTAAATCTCCAAATGATCTTGTCCCGCCTACCCAAAAAATCACCGCCTACCCTACGCATTACCCTTAAATTTAAGACATGCTTCTTCCTTGACCATTTAAATCTTCTTTTAAGACCTATCGTTTCTGCCAGGCCTTTAACCCAGTATGAGATGTTGACTTTAATTTTAAATTTTTAATCTTAATTACATTTATTTATTTTATTTTAACTTTTTTATTATTATTATTTTATGTTTGAAATTTGTGTCTTTTACTTGTGTTAAGTGTATTTATATGTTCAACACTTTGGTCAGTGGTTGCTGTTTTTTTTGACTGTTTGTTTGTTTTTTGCTGTTTTTAAAGTGCTTTATAAATAAAGTTGGCTTGGCAGTAAAACAGAAGGAGATCTTAGTGGAAACTGTTCTCCATGTGGTTCCTCAATGGTGGAACAAGCTACCAGTTGCTACCAGTTGCTACCAGTAGCTGCCAGAGCAGAGCTGTCTCTCTCTACATTCAAGAAACCCCTGAAAACTCTCCTCTTCCAAGAACACCTTCTGTGGTAGCTGTGTCCTCTCTTTAACTTCCGATCTAACCCCAACCATGACCTCTGAACACAGTGGAGATGATAGTGGACACAGTTCAAGGTTCAAGGTTCAAGGTTTCTTTACTTGTACCATCAGGTTAAATCAGTTTGCAGTGAGTCAACCTCATTACAAAACATTTACAAGCTGCAGGTCGTTCAACAGGTCACATGCATAAAAGTGACAACACACTTTAATTTCTTTCACCCTGTTTTCAGAACAGATTGCACCACCACAAACCCATCATTATTATTTTTTTTTTTCATTGCGTATTTATTTCAAATGTGTATATAGGACTACCTTTTTTGACTTTTTGCACTTTTTTCAAATGGAAAGAAAACACTTAAAACTCTTTGATCTCATTAAAAAGAGGAAAAATAACCAAATATTTTACTGTTACACTATTACTCTGTAATTGAGTATGAGATTCAGAACAATATTCTCCTGTAATCAATTATACAGATAAAAATGAGATGAGTGTGGAGTTCTACTCACAGTAGATACGGAGAGACATGATTATCACCAGAATCACCCAACAAACTGCTACTGGAACCAAATGCCGAACCAGAGATGGAATCTTCATCCCTGGAAAGAGAAAAGTTAATTTACAGACAACTGAATGTTCTAATAGTCAGAGTTGTGACCACGTCAGAGTTGTCAAGTCTTTGTCCTCAAGTCCTGAGTCAAGTCTCAAGCCAGCAGAGTCTTGCGTCAACACAGTTTAGTAGTAATTAAAAATGTGTTATAGCCAAGCTGACCAACGACACACCTGCAGTTTTGATGCTTGGGACAGTGTCAGCTGTCAGAACTATACCACTAATTACACTAGACATTGGAAGTCGCCTACAAAGCCAATAGTTCAAGAATGGAAAGTCACAATGAGTGAGACTGTGTCCTTACCTGTACGTATACTTTGCTTTATTTTGTTTTTCCTGCATCAGTAAATGATGCCGTACCTGCCTACTCACGTTATATTTGGCTGTTTGCTATTGTTTTCCTTTTGGCCCGGAACACCCTGCTACTGTAGCACAGTCTGATGTACCACTATGTACCAGTAATAAGGGGTAAATAAAAAACTTTAATTATAAAAAAGAGTTTCAGGTAAACAAGTCTCAACAGCAAGTCTCCAGTCAACACAGTCAAGTCTCGAGTCAACACAGTCAAATTTTGGGTCAATGAAGTCAAATCTCAAACAAACACAGTCAAGTCTCGAGTCAATGCAGTCAAGTCTCGAGTCAGTACAGTGAAGTCTCCAGTCAACACAGTCAAATAAAATTAAATAACACACTTTAATCTTTTTATTTTATATAAAATATCAAGTCAACATGTTCAAGTTGAAGTGAAGTCACAAGTCATTGGAATAAAAGTCTTTTTATGTCAAGCCAAGTCTGAAGTCATCAAATTAACAATTCGACTCTGACTTGCCTCCAAGTCATGTGACTTGAGTTCACACTTCTGCTACAAGTTTATTTCTTTTGCTACAAAATTAAGAACGCGTCTTTAAAGCACTTTGTTGTAACTATTGTTCAACTATTTTTAGCTTTAATGTTCAGCGATGTTTCAAACGTATATTTATTGTCATGGATAACAGCTCAGTGTTGAAGTCAGGACTTTGATTCTGGGACTTACCAGGAGCAGATGTGCTCTTCTCCAAAGTCAAAACTTGAGTATTTTCATAGACATCCTCCTCGAGTTCACCTGAAATTAAAACAAAAGGCTTTTTATCAAAATATTCAAGAAGTCAAGTTAAAGTTTGGTATTATATGTTAAAACAATTTGCTGCCATGACAAACACCAAATAGTTAGAGGAAATAGTGTTAGGATTTAATGTAAGAGGGGCCAAAGAGCCAAGGATCTGGAGGATTTAATAAATGAACAAAAAGCAATTTTATGCAATTTTATGACTTGTTATTCTTTTGCCAAAACATTGCAAAGGGTAGAAATTTTCCAACACCGATATTAATTTTAAGTTTAGTGTTTGTATGATAAAGTCTCTTTTAGAACAAAATTTCCTTTGTCTTTTCTTTTTTTTGGACAAAACCAATATTTCTTTTATGATTTTAGAAGAAATCAGAAGGTAAAACAGTCTCAATTTCATTATAAAGGTTGCTTTTTTTGTGAAAAAATGAGATTTTAATTACAAAAATTCATTTTTTCATGAAATAAAGATGTGATATTGCAAAGTTTGCCATTTTAAGAGAAAATAAAGAATAAGCAGGTTACCAATGTGATGATGCAGGGGATGACTTGGACACCCCTGTCAGAAATCAACATTAATTAGATTTTTCAGTGAAATCATACCTGCAGTTGTGGAAACATTGGGAGTATCAGTAAAAGCTGTCTCTGTGAACTCTTTCTTCATGATGCACAAATCCGTCAGTCCACCAGAAGTCCTAAATGATGCTTTTATCTGGACTGTATTTTATCTTCAGAAGGCTGTAAGTCTTCTGGTCGTTTCACATTTCCTCATATGTATTTAAATCTAATTCGTACATCTTTAGTCACACCTCTTCATGCACCATATGTTGAAGAACTTTTCCTTCGCCTTGTATGGTCATTTCTGTATATGTGGCATTAAAACCACACCAGACAAAATCATTTGAAAGAAAATGCAAGCTTTTCAAATCATGTTCCTGAAAATGTTTTACAGGAAGTTGCACTTCCTCTTTAAAATCGGTCAATACAATGTGTGCGTATGTTTTGTTGTGGTTGTTGTTGTTTTTTTGTTGTTTTTTTTTGCCTCTTATTAACACTTTTTTATTTCTTAGCTCTGCATATCAATTTATGTACAATCTGAAAAATGTGGAACAGTACAAACGGAACCATTTATATCTTCCAGTCAAATTCAGCTCAGACTTAGATATGAGGATAAACAGGGCTGAAATACAGTTCAATGCAATTTATTTATACAGCACCTTTTTAAAACAAAGTTGTCTGAGAAACACAGATCATGATCCCTGAGCACATGATAAAGCCTAACAGTGGACAGAAAACAACTCCCTCTTGGGAAGAAACCTGGATCAGTTCTAGGGGGGATCCTCCTGCTGATAGCCAACTGGGTAAAGGAAGACATGAGGAGGGAGACAGGACAAAGAGGATGAAGTACAGAGACAGGAGAGGGATAAAAATATATAACATGTGGTGCATAAATATCCAAATATCTGGTATAAATACAGAAATATGTGATGGTTGGAGGGTTGGACTGCAGGTCGGCCACACCAGTGGGCCTCCCACAGTGGCATCCAGCCGACAGGTGCAGGTAAACACCAGGATGGTCAGAAGATGGACGGTTTTGGAGGTGAGGGGGAGCACAACATCACTGTGACTTCAGCTGAAAAAGGAGAAGAGAGAAGAGAATATGAAAGATAGACAATGTTGATTCTATGAAATGATTCAGGATAATCTGAGACTGAGATCAGACAGACAGGATGAAGATGCTCAGTGTCCAAAGGACTCCCCCAGCAGCCGAGACCTATAGCAGCATAACTAGGAGGTGGTCTTAGAGACTACAGAGTTAAAGGCTTTATCAAAAAGAAATGTCTTCAGCCTAACCTTAAATGTAGAGAGGGAGTCTGCCTCCTGGACCGAGGTTGGGAGTTGATTCCCTGATAGCTGAAGGCTCTTCCACCCTTTCTAGACTTACAGACTCTTGGAACAGCAAGTAAACCTGCATTCAGGGAGCGGAGTGTTCTACTAGGACAGTAAGGAACTATGAGA
>JBAMYA010035011.1:0-15702 GCA_037176975.1 Arrhamphus sclerolepis | reverse complement strand
TATATATATACAAAAATTAGCTTTTTTATGGTTTTTATTGCAGAATCAACTGTTTAGAAGGACATTTTATTTAATAAAAAATATTATTTTTTTAATTAAACATTGGAAATATTGCTTTACTGAAGCTTATTTTACTTTGTTTTCAAATGTTGACCAGCGGACTAAAATTTGTACTCCAGCCAAGTGTCTTGAGAGTGTGTAGTACTGAGAGTTTTATCAGTGAGACCACACTGGTGTTATCTGGAGCAGCGCCTCCTCCGCCCCAGTCCCCCCAGTGAAGATCCACAAAACATTTTGATTAAGAAGTAAAAAAAAAAAAAGCTGCCAGTGTTGCTTTCTGGCCTTGATAGGAAATAAATGTATCATGCCAGCTAAAATTAAGCCTAATTAAAAAATACTAATAATGTAATCACTGAAAAGTCTTAGAATGATTTCAGGGCGTATTTTTTTTAATTGCGAGCAATGATTGCCAGGGTATACTATGATAATCAAATCAAATTATATATATAAATATGTACATATCTTGTGCTTTGGCATGGCTTACATTTTACATTTTAAATAAAATTACCAGATATTATCTTTGAACATGAAGTCATTCTTGAAAGAAATAACGTCCACGAATGTGAACACCCAGTCTAAGTTTCCCCAGAAAATAATGATGACACCATTGGGTAAAAAGGGACTTTTGAGTTTGAACACATTTGTCATTGTCACAGTTGCATATCACTCTTTCAACTTTGTCCATGTTTGTGTCCAACGAGTTCGAGTTACATTGAGTTAAGTATTATGGTGCAGACAACCAATAATGTGATATATAAATCCACTTTATATAGTAATGAAGTTTAAAAATGTAATGTAAATGTAAATAATCGACATGTTACTTGTCAGATTAATGCATGCATCCACATATGCACATTCTGCATCATCCATTTTAATATACAGTAGGTTAACATGCAGAAAATCTTGCTGTTTTATCTGAGATTTTCTGACATTTGTATTTATTTTCCAGTCCTTTTAAAGCAGAAAGAGACCGTACAGGAACTTGTTCTTAAGAAGACTTCAAATCTGTGCTTGGTTCAGAGGAAGGTAATACTAATGTACTGTCTTTTACTTTGTACTTGGTCCAGTTTTATTTTGAGTTGGCAGAGTTCAAGTTGGTGATCATTAAAAAAAAAAGGCCAATAATGGTTAGCTGATTAATCTGCCTGATATTATCAATATATTTCAGCTTGCAACTCAAAAAAAGTTTTTGTTTTTTTTTAATTAAACACTAGGGGTGCCCAAATATCTGCACGCGCTCATTTAACTTATGACATCATCCATAACTAATAGTATGATGTTTTTCATGAAACTACCTCCAAATTAGAGTCAATAACCTATAATTTATTTGATCAAAAGTCTGCTTTAGATGTAACTTTAATATAGTTTGTTTTATTTCTTTACCCTTTACTGGCCTTTACCTTGATTCAACTTAAGAAGAAAAAAAACACAGAGGACATCATCACTCTCATCATTAAAACTGTAAAACTGTCAGTAATCATTGGCAAATAAGTCTCAGAAATTCGAACTGTTTGGAAAATGTATATATGTATGTAAATATTGTTATATATTTTGTTACAATTACATTAAAACAGGAATATTAAATGTTAAACTGGATGTGAGGTGTTGTAGCTTTATTCTCTCAGTAGAAATCTGGGCAAATTGGACCACATTTCTTACTCTAACTGCGCCCACTTCTACTTTCTGCAGTTCTAGTTCACTCTTGTGTCCTGCTTTGAACTCCTGCGTCTCAGTGTGGTGCCAACTCCTCCAAACCATCACAACATGTAAAAAATGTCCTCAAGGGCATGATACGTGAACGATCTTGTTTTTACCAACTGACGCCCGTGATGTGGGCAGCTGATAGCGCCTCTTGCGCTGGCATCCGGCCACTAAGGTTTCTATCAGGCCACTTTGAAGGGTCCTATCTGCGTCAGAGGACGCAGGCTTGGCATCATTTCCCATGGGTGTGACTTGGGGGCAGATGGATTTAAGTAGAACGCCAGAGTAACCTGGAATCACCATCTGATTCAGGTGAGGAAAGTTAAAGAAGCAAGCAGTCATGAGTTTGACAGACAAGGACAAGGCTGCGGTCAAGGCACTCTGGGCCAAGATCTCCAAGTCAGCCGATGCCATTGGGGCCAACGCTCTTGGCAGGTGAGAGTTTTGTATATGTAGACTGCAATAGAATAATGAGATGTAGTTTTATTTTTTTCATTATTATTATTAATGGTTTGTTTTGCTGGCATCATAACCTAGATCTCTTCTCTTGTCTTTCGGGGATTAGTTTAATATGAAGGTGATGTTTGCAATTTAAAAATCCACGTTGCTCCAGGTGAGGCTCGAACTCACAACCTCGGCATCACTCCGCTGAATACTGTCTTATAAGTACCGCGCGCTGACCGATTGCGCCACTGGAGCCTTTAGCCCCAAGCCAATCAGGACAGAAATTCACCTGCAGGATTTCTCTCCGTCTCCACAGGATGTTGGTTGTCTACCCCCAAACCAAAACCTACTTCTCCCACTGGCCAGACACGAGCCCCGGCTCTGCCCCCGTGGCTAAACACGGCAAGACTGTGATGGGAGGAGTCGCTCTGGCCGTGTCGAAGATTGATGACCTCTCTGCAGGTCTGCTGACCCTCAGCGAACTGCACGCCTTCCAAATTAAGGTGGACCCAGCCAACTTCAAGGTAAGACGCAAGTACCCGACTTCATGCGTGCATGATTTTATAATTTCAGATGCAAACTAAAACTCCAGT
This sequence comes from Arrhamphus sclerolepis, assembly GCA_037176975.1. Classification (NCBI taxonomy): domain Eukaryota; kingdom Metazoa; phylum Chordata; class Actinopteri; order Beloniformes; family Hemiramphidae; genus Arrhamphus; species Arrhamphus sclerolepis. The sequence continues at coordinate 12,904 of JBAMYA010035011.1, read as the reverse complement.
ATAACTGCTTTCATGTAATCAGGATTTTAGATTTGGCCTGCTTCTTCTTTTTCTCTCTCAGCCTTGTAATCGTTGAAACCTTGTTAGTTGCCATGAACGCGTTTATTTGTGTCTGCAGCTCCTCTCCCACTGCATCCTGGTGGTGATTGCCAGCATGTTCCCCAAGGAATTCACCCCAGAGGCCCACGTTGCACTGGACAAGTTCCTGGCCGGCGTGTCCCAGTCTCTCGCTGAGAGATACCGCTGAGCTGTCTGCAGCCTGTTCCACAACCACCCATGTCACTCACTCGTGGTGAAACAATTTGATTAAATAAAGTCTGCATGCCTTCCAAAAGCAGTTTTATGCCTCTTTATTGCCTCTATGTGTTGAATGCTTTGCACTCAAGTTGTCTGCAGAAAATTACATTATAGTCTTTGGGATGAATAAATATAAACGTGTGATTTATTTCGCAATTTTCCATTTCACATTGAAATCCATCTAAGTACACATGATAAAAATAAAACACAACTGCATTAAATAAAAAAAAATTAGACATCATTCTCTGATTCAAGAGTATGCAAGATACTGATAAATGTTTACAAGTTCATTGTCACCAGTGAAAGTACAATAAACACAGTTATGATTTCATAAAGACTCGTAACTCATTATCTCCAAGGATGAGCCTAAGAAAGGAGAGAGAGCCTCGGTGAGTCAGAGTTTTCTCTGTTTAGCAAATGGCAATGTGAAGTTTTGGAAGTCCTACCTGAGCAAAGCGGCAGCCAACAGACCTCCTCCAATGGGTCCCACCCAGTACACCCAGTGGTAGGTCCAATAGTTGGTCATCAGGGCTGGACCAAAAGCCCTTGCAGGATTCAGGCATCCTCCTGATATGTCCCCCCTTCGTCCATAAAAACAGAAAGGGCTTGATGAAACACAATGAAAGTGTATTTACAGCATGCATTTTCAAATCTGGCATATATTTGGAGATATAGTAATTGAACTAATCAAACCCAGTGCAACAGGCAAAGCATCAAAGACAGCAACATAAGGAAAAAATATAACATTATTAAAGCCTACTGAACACAGAGTGAAGAATAGGAACACTGACATAAATATTATTTGCTTATATGGCAAAGATGGTCAAACTAAACAAAAAAAAGCAAATCCTGCACAAAACATCGGTGAATTAAATATAAGCTCTATCCACAAGGAAAGTTTTAATTAATGTTCAACACTGTTTTGTACCCTGATAGAGAGCTGGTTCCACAGGACAGGAGCTTTAAGGGCTCTTATCATAATCCTTCATGCTCTTAAGGGTTATTAGTAAACAATGAGATGTTTAATTCAAGACATAATAAGATTCTATATATGATGATATGATAAACTTACATTCTAAACTGCACAGGAACTAGTGTGGTGAAACTAACATGTAGGCTAAGAATATGATTTATCCTGAGTTACAAAATTACTTCTACAATGTTGGGGCTGTTGATGCCTTAACTCCACCCAAAAGACAAAATCCTCTCTTGAAACTTGGTAGCCCTCATTCAAAAAGAATGTAACTCTTTAAATGCTCATTAATGAAATGATAAATGTCTTTAACATGTGATTATTTTGGCAAATGTAGTTCAGATATCCATTTTAAAATGATAAAAAGATTCCAATCTGGTTTCAAATATCAGTCTCCAAAACCTCCTTCTCGTCAATTCTTACTTCAAAAAGTCCAAGTTTAACCCTCCTAACTTGAGGCTTCAAAACACCAGTCCACATACCAATAGGTGACATCCCAGTAGATGTCAAATGAGTGTATGCAGTCAGTTTTTACTGCATTGCTGTACTTCAAAACACTTTTGTTGTGTACTATATATAGGACGTACTTTACAGGTGAGCCTGCAAATAGCATTAGAAAATGGATAAGTAATTATTTTAGTCAAAGACATGATTTGTGCACTGTATTGTGATGTAACCAAGGAGACATACCAGGCTGGTCAGGAGTGGTGTATTTCTGCAGACAAATCAACATGGCAGCTAAAACTATGTGACATTCTTTCTAAATGTTTAACCCTGATGATAGTGCCAACAATAAATTACTGACATATGACATGTTGTGCTGTGGTCATCACCCTTTTATCTCACCCTGCCAAGATGTTGATGAGGACTGTACATCCCACCAGAAATGGAGCCATAGGGCTTTTAGTCTTGTTGTTGATTGCCACAAGCAAGACCACCATGGCCAACAGGCAGGTCAAGGCCAGCTCCCCAAATACGGCCCTGAACAGCTGGTCTTCTGATTTTAGGATATCAAACGCTGCTCCCGTGGCATTGTTGTAGCGTTCTGCAGGGGTCATCAGCTATAAAATATAGTTGATGAAGAAAGCTATTACGTTTTTATAAAACCTAAGGGCTGTGTGCTTTCTGACAAAAGAACTCAAACATAAGGCACTGGAAATAATTCTGATTGTGGCTGTTGATTTCAAGCTGACCTTGGCCATTCCAGCTCCGAGGACTCCACCGATGAGCTGGCTGACTAGGTATGGCAGCACCATCATCAGCTCCATGCCGCCGCACAGGTAGACGGCAATAGTGACAGTAGGGTTGAAATGGGAGCCACTTGGAAAAGAAGCATCAAAGACAAGTCACACTTGTAAATATTAAAGAAAAACAAAATAATCTGCTTTTCAGCAGCTATTAAAATCAGAAATGCACTGATTGCATATTCTTAACCCACTTCAGTTTGCAGTTTTGTTAAAGGTCTACTTTTGGCCAATTCTGCTTTCCTTTGTCAGAGCTATAATCAATTGCACACATTGACTTAGTTACCAGTGAACAATAGCAGAGGCTGCAGGCAGAGGACTTTATTGGCTTTGTTTTTAGTCTCTAAGTCTTATTTAACGTCACCACAGTGAATACATTCAACAGGGCAATTATCTCTTACATCTTGGATTGAATTGGTTGTTTTGTTTTTGTTTTTCCTCTTACAAGCTGTGAAAAACCTCAACAACATGCTCTCAAGTTACTCTGTCATTATGGTGCAATTACTGAAAGATAAGAGATATGAAGTTCTTAGTATTCTCATGTTCTGAGCTATTAAATTTATTGCCTCACCTCAACCCCTTCTGATAAATGTGTTAATAAGTGCAAGGCTATGCATACTATGTACTGCACAGAAAAGATATTAGTCAGTATTGGCTGATTTCAGCAAACTGGCATCGGCTGATACTGGTCAGGGCCGATAAGACACACCGATATCTAACTGATCGATTAGTGCACCTCTCATGAAAATTAGATAAATGCAACCTAAGCTGAACAACAACACATGACATGTTACACCGTGTTACAATTTCTTTGAACAAAAAGCAAATAAAAATGCAGAAGTCTATCATTCTGCAGTGAGAATGATTATTCAAACGTGAAAAACATTTAAGATTGTCCCCCATCTTTCCAAGAGGGGATATGCTAACCTGTTCAGACTTGCAAAGTTGTATCATTGCAAGAACATCATGCCAACTGTCAAGCACAGCGGTGGAGGGATGATGATCTGGGCTTTTTATTTTGCTGCCTCAGCACCTGTCAGTCAGACTCATCAATCACCTCCTCTGCAAACTAAAGTATTACATTCACTGACCCGTGAAATTGGTTCACGTTTTTCCTACAAAATGTGGTTTTTCAAGCTACAGACTCATAAAGTGTATGGTAGTTATCACTCATCATTTATCCTTTTTGGCTTATTTCATTTTATTATCCTATAGCATGGCATGTATTGTTGTGGGATTGTGCTTATTTGACTTTAAAATCTGCTGAGACCAGTTGGATTTGAAAATATGACTCAAGTGAGCATTTCCTCTCAAAGCAAATGATACTTAATAAACCTTAAAACAACAAATTACCCATATGTGTAAGCCTTTTCACAAATTTTTAAGTCCTTAATATGTTTACCTGATTTTATCCACGACAGCCACCAACACTGCCACAGCCAGCCCGTGCACCAGGGCCGGCTGCAGCCGTCCAGCTGCTGGCACATTCTCGATGACAGACAAGCAGCCAATGAAAACGAAGAACATAGTCCCCAGCATTTCAGCCAGGCAGGGCTGGTACAGTCTCTCATATTTGTTCCGACGAGTGTACGCGGGTGGTTTCTTACCCTTCTCCATAAGAGTCGAGTTTGTGTCCATTTCCATTTTCTCTACACCCATGCTTGTTGTAGCCTCGTCTTATCTTTGTTAGCAGTTTGCTCAGCTTCTCCAAAACTCAAACCTCGAGCACGTACACCTGGACCAGTCTACTGACTGAGTAAAATGCAAGACAAGGCATTGGGGTTATATGCAGTCACCTGTTGTTGACATGCAAGACTCAGTGGTCATAAAACAGTGAAAGGGAAGGATATTGGAAATCTCCGCCCATGTTTTAATGTTCAGGTATTTGACACCGTTCCCAACTCTTGTCACACCAGGTGAAGTAGCTGTCTGCAAACAAGATAAGAAGGTTAAAAGCATTTCATGGGATCTGGTAGAACTACAGGAAAAGGTGTAGGGGTGCACCTGTGAGCTCTGATCCCTTAGACATCAGAACTGACCACAGCTGATGGGATCAATACACATTCTAGAGATTAAGCTGTTATTTATTAGCAGTAGTCGTCATCTTTGCTTTACCCGGTTGCACGAGGAAGCCAAAAATAATTCATGTTAGCCTGTAGAGATAAGAACGCCCTCAACCAGAGACTTTGCAACACCTCACAGAGGTCAGTATTTTGGTGCGCTCTCACGTCACTCCAGCAACTTTTAGACCATATGACAAAGAATATGACTTTCACTGTTTTCTTTACGTCATTCTAGAAATAGATGTCACGCCAACATCTTCTATTGCAGATATCAGCTGTAGTGTTGCCTGAACATCAATGAACCCCTTCAGTTTTTTTGCTTCAAAACATTATTACCTTTTTCTCACCAGTTCAAACAATATATAACCTAATTAAACACTTGCTGGTGAATTATTTACTTTGGAAAATGATTGACGATTTCACAACAGTTTCTTAAGACGAGTGTTGGAAAAGAGCCCTCTGGCTTGGCTTCAGCTTGCCAAGGTGCAGACAGATGTAGTTATTCTCACTGGAAAGTGGTGGCTTTCCAGTTTGCAGGCCTTCAGTTGCTCAGAAGCTACCCTCCACTCCATTTTTGATCCTGCAGACCACTGTACCCCTCTCTCTTGGAGCTCTGTGTTACTCCTGGGCAACCTTGACAGAGGCCTTTGAGACTGATGGAGCTCAAACTCCTTTCCAGAAAGCATCACATTGATTTTATATTTCTGTTGAGGGGAGAAAAATTCAATTTAATCTCTTTGGCATCTGTTTTATTCAGCTAGTACTGGTATTATTTTAAACAGGGGATTCTAGCAATGATTTGGTACAAAAGCAACATCCACAAAAGACAGACGATCTTCAGTTTTTCTGCAAATGCAATAGAAAATAAATGCATATCACTCAAGGACATATTTGGAGAGGATTTTCCATTTTTACTCTTCTACATTGCATGATATTAATAAACTGTGTGAAAAAATGCAAAGGTGCAAGATCAAGCTGGTCTGCTGTGAGCTCTGATCCAACAGACAAGATCTTCCAGCTTCATCAACAGCTGAACCTTCCTTTCAAAAAGAGGTATTATGTCAACCTTGTATTGAGGTGGCGTTTTTGTTCTCTCAGACATCTGGGATGGGACTTATTTGGAAATATCTGCTGTAATCAGAAAATCAGATTCTATTAGGAAGAAATGGCCTACATGTACTCTAGGTACATCTAAGTACTTTTAATGGTCTGGGGTCACTCAGGCCCCATGACCGAGGTAATTTGCATTTATCTGATGGCAACGTTAATGCTCAAACATACACTGAGAAGCTGCCTTCAAGATGGTATATTTTCATATTTTTCCATGCACTTTCCAACAGGAAATTGTAAAACCCCGTTCTGCTGACTGGTTGTCATGTTCCATTAATTGTGAGGAGCAGACTTTTACATTTATTGCAAATTCAACAAGAATCCAATAATCCAGTCCAATGGGCTGTATAAAGGATTTTGGCTGCTGCCAACTGCAACTTTTTAAAACTAGAAGTGATCAGAATCGTGTCTGTGCTGGCGTTTGGATTTGCACAGAGGAATTTAGTAGTGGTTACATTCCCCAGATGGACCCTGTGCTTTTTACATTTTGCATCACAATAAAAATGTCTGCTATGAAAAGATCTGCATTCGCATTAGAAGGTGTAGCTAGAAGGGTCTATCTGCAGCCTCACAGACTACACAACACACCCACTGAAGTAGATGACACACCTACTTCCCTTCACCTCATCTCACATCTCCATTCCATACAACAAAACTTACACCAAACCCAGATTTTGAGTTTTACCTAAACTGGCTCTAAAAAACATCTCCACACATGAGAATTTAATGAGAATACAATGATTTTAAATGAAAGAAGGTGCTGAAGAGAAGTGTGGATGGTTTTCAAGCTGCTGAGTTAACCTTATGAGAGTGTACACTTTAAGACAAACCATAATCTTTTTCCTGCCAATAAACATGCAGGTTTTTTTTTAGTGTTTCACCAAAACCAAAACAAAACCACATGTAGAACCAGTTGTCTCACAAAAGGATCCCAGCTGTGGTTTCCTGTGACCTACAACACCCCTGCTATCTGCTCAAACAGACTTTGCTCGTGTCTTTGTTACTATTTCACTCTGCACGACTGATATTACTGCAGCCTGTCCTGCACATTGGTATTGACAAAAAATCTCCTGAAAATAAACTTGCCTTTCATTTTTATTAACAGCTAAGCTAACCTTTTAAATGTTTTGACTACTATAATGTTTCTGTAAAACAAAAAAAAAACAACATTTTTTTCTATTTCTTTGTAGTTATGTTTGACTCCTCAAAGGAAGATGATGGTGAATATGGGTCATCTGAGTCCACATAGAGGAGGGGAAAGGTCAGCTTCAGCAGTTGCAACTCCTTTTAAAAGTGACATTAAGGTGTTTCATTAAAGTTTACATTCATAATTGTCAGCAAAATGCATTGAATCATTACTAATCGATAACAATACTCCTTTCTCTGTAAAACAATGGCAGTTAAACCAGTTAAACATATTTATGCCAGATGCCAGATCTTTTAAATGTGCTGTTGTTTGTAGATGGAAACCTTTATGCTTCAACAGCAGTTGCTTCATTTATTAAAGTTTGACAACCAAACATTTTCCTACTTGATGCATATTTCTGAACTTCTCAGTGAAGTTGGTATCAGTGAGGTAAATACAGAATGATCAGTGTTGGGAGTAACACCTTACAAAAGTAATCAGATTACTGTACTATATTACTTCTTGCTGTAACACAGTAATATAACACATTACTATTAGAATACTGATATTACACTTGTTACAATTTTTGTAATGCGCTTTACCATAACCGCGAGACATTCCAGTACCAGAAAATTACTTCTGGGTAAATAGCCGCTGTTGTAGTGTATTTTATCAATTAAAACATTATTTTTATTATTTATAAATGGTTATAGCCAATATGTTTGTTTTTTGGCCTCAAATGACTGAAGCATAATTCTTGTTGTCTAATTACCAAAGTGTAAAGCTTTACAATCAAGGATAGTAATACAGTAATATAACTAAGTACTTTAAAATTGACAGAAACTAGTAATATACATTACTTTACATTTAGGAAGTAACTTGCCCAACGCTGCTGAGGACCAGGGTCATCATCACTTCTGCTAGGATGCTTTACCAAATTCAAAGAGTCCTCCGAAGAAACTGACATTCACGTAAGACAGATATATCAAATGTTTTACTTTATAATCCAAGTCAGCAAGTTAACATTTTGACTTTAAATGGGCATTTATGTCTTTTGCATAATATTTTTTTTTTATTAGAAAACAAGAGGGCCTCCAATCTTTTTCCTACTCTGGTAAAAACTGGTTTACCATTAAGCCTATAACCATTACCAGCAGAACTCCACACCAGTAGAGCCACTATGAAGTTAAAGTACAATAAAATATAATGAACTTTACTCAGAGTCTCACAAATGATGCTATAAAGAGGTGATAGCAACAGAAGTCCACCAGGCACGAAACAAAGAAATGAAGGAAAGAAAGGCAGGCATAAAAAACATTTAAAACTTTGTTGCTGAAGACGATTCTCCACCCTGTACTATCTAAATTGCAGTGAGCACAAGCATGTTAAAGATAACTCATTTTCCAGACGATAGATCGGTGCTCTTTTTTTTCAACTCATGGTTTGTGGAGAAAATGAAGTGCAAACAAAATGATCCCACCTCAGGCATATTAAGTCTTTTGCCGTGACTGTTGTCCCTGCTTTGCCCGCTCCTACCCAGAGTCCTTTAAACTCCAAAGACTATTAACGATCAGAAGCTCATAAAACAATTGGTAGAAATCAAAGATTCTGATAAGAGGTCAATAACAAAGTGCATAAATGAATATTGCAACAAGATATTTGACAAAAGAACGTTTTTAATGAGCTGCACGTATCCACATTCATCAAACAGAAACTATTACAAACTAATCAGTCACATTTCTTTTGCTAGGATTCAAAATAGACAACATTTTGCAGGCAAATGAAGATTAACTGGCAGTTTCACCCCAGTTATCACATGCATGAGTGTTTGGTAAGAAGGTTTCAGATGAATAAATACATTTTTTTATTTTTTTTTTTAAATGGCACATAAAGTCAGAAGAGCTCAAATGCATGACATTTCAAACAGTCTTTAATTTCCAACACAGTCAAGCATATTTTCTAATAAGATTTTTTTTTCTTTCTCCCACAGACAAAACTCATCTGTGCACAAACCTTACTGATTTTAGACTTGATAGCTTGCACCAGTGCTGTGACAGTACTAATCAGATGATGTTATGAACACACACTGCAATCACAAAGGATGCACGAAAGAAAGAAGAAGAAGAAGAAAAAAATCACATTCTTCTGATGTTGAAACTTTTCAACAAGAGTTTCCAGATGTGAGCATGGTGGAGAAAGAAGACTTCCTTTTGCCCTTGTTTTCCCCCACATCTTCTCCACTGGGTGATTTTGGCAAACTTGCTTAAAACATGTCCCAACAGCGAGTGTTTTTGCACTCAAAACGCCAACTGTGACAGACCTGAGGAGATGGAACATAACCTGTTTTTAGCCATGAAGTGATAACACCACTTTCTGACAACAACTTACTGCTTTAAACGTTACTGAAAACTAAGCATGGATTATTACCCAGGTTGAATTTGTCCTTGGTGGCCCAGCAGATGCTGTAGTGCTGAAGAAGTTGTTGCAACAGCTCCTTCTCATCCAGGAACTCTAGACGCTCCATTCTGCAAGAGAGACATCTTATCCTATGTCCTTTTCTGACCCAGAGATATTAGGCCATTTGTAATAATCATGGAGGAATTCACATCTGTAATTTGTAAAATAAAGGTTCCACCACAAATATCCTACCATACTTAAGGTCACAGGATAAATTCAATCCCCACAAAGGCACGTCTTAGTAATTCAGTATAATTCAGTTAAAAATGTTGTTTTCAACATTCTGATGAGAAGAATTAACCAAAATGCATAAAACCAAGAGCAAAAACGTGTTGTTTTTTTATGTTAAGCATGCATTACCTTTCCACGTTGTCCCGAGGGAGCATACTGTAGACCGTCATCATATCTAGAGCACTGGCACACTCCCAGCCAGTTCTGAGAAACCGCTCCTTCTGCACATACCACACAGTAAAGCATTTAATGTACGGTTCCGCTAAAACAACACTAGAGTGCAGCATCATGGTTTAGTGAACAGATGAGCAGCAAAACTGAGCAGCTTAACCATCCTCACAAAGCCAGCTTGCTAGTCATGGCATTGGGCTGTTTATTTAAAAAAAAAAAAAAACGGATGTTACCTGTGATTCAAGAGATTGACAGGTGTCTACTCCTGCCAGGGTGCACTGTCGACGCTGCAAGTTCTCGATCATCACCTGGCCAAAGCGATCATTCATGTTCACCTGGATGAACAGACAATGTTGACTGTTGTCCTCTCACCAAAACTATCATAACATTGTATGCCATACAACCAGCTTCTCAAACACTTTGCCTGCAGATAATTAAATAGTTTTCATCAACTGTATTGAAACGGCATTCATTCACTAAAAGGCTGAGCAATAAACAATGAGGAGGCCAAATAACCTGGAACCTGGCTGCAGTGTATGGAGTATACCAGCAGCAGGATGCAAAGTGCAGTTATAGGTGTTATTTACCTGTTCATAATTTATGAACATGGCAGTGTGGAAGGTTTCTGCTGCCCAGTTAACTAGGTTGGATGATTGTGATGGTGTCATGTAGACCAGCACACACTCTGACAAGAGCAGTGTTGGTAATCTGAGGGTGAGAGGAGCACATTACAGCACAATAGTCTTCCAATGCACAACAGAAACCTAAACCTAAACATACATAAACATACATTCTGACTAAAGTGATGCAACAAGCAAATATTTGAAGTATCAGATTTTCTCTAAAATCCTCTACCTACATCTCATGCTGACACTCTATAATAAGCATATTTAGGAATGTTTTAGCAAAACTGTTACTGAAAATGCAACAAACAAACAAGGGGGTTCAGCATGTGAAACTCGAATCAGCCACTGGGTGTGGCATCTTCTCACATCAGGCTACAGATGGCAGACCTTAGACCTGCAGCTGCAGTCATTCTGTGCAGCGAGCCTTATCTAAAGCTACTTACAGAGAGAAAACACAGAGATAAGCTGCAATTCTCGGACCTCTGAAGATGTGCTGGGAAAACAAATTGCCAACCGACAGGCAGCAGGACAAACCCCTTAAAAAAAGGTTTGAGTTGATCTAACTTCAGGTCAACTCAAACCCAGTAATTCCACACTGAGATAGAAGGTGCTAGGGTTTTCTTTCTTTCTTTTTTTTTTGTTCACGTACTCTGTGTTCAGCTGGAATTTCTTCAGTTTTTCTTCCAAGTTAGAGATGTTTCTGAGGTCTGCTCCAATGATACAATAACGATCTGAGTCGAGACTGTGGGCATCTGGAGAAAAACAAACATTATTAAAAACTCTTAGCTGACATAAGTGAAGGTTAAAAAAATCTCTGATATATTATGTGGCTATTGACAGACAACTTTAGTACCTAGCAGTAAGGAGTCTGTAGAGTGCACCTCGATGATGGGTTTGGACAGAGGAGGTTTTGTCCTAAGCAAAGATCAGGACACAATTAAGCAAATCAGCAAGAAAGTATTTAGATGCAAAGAAATTTTCTGTTTCAAATCCTTCAAAATGTCTAGTCTATATACAGTTTGTGTGTGTGTTTTGATAGTGGCAGCTATGACAAAACTGCAAATATATGTGTATAATTAAAAAATATTTAGACATTAAAAAGTAAGTAAATTAGGTAATTGGGTCATGTGCAGCATACAGGTCAAAATAATGTTCATGGAAAACTACAGCTGTTATTGCACATTTTAGTATTTCATGGCACCCATATACAAATATGTGACCTCACGTTTATACTAACTTGAGGCTACAAAATATTCATTTGAGGCCACAGAATTATAATTTCTTCTTCTTTCTGTCCATAAAAATGATAATAACTGGTGATAAGGTACTAATTTAAGACACCATAATTTGAGGCCACAAACACAGTTTTGCTGTAACGCTGAGATACCAGTTCACAAAGGAATTGGCTCCCCCTACAGGTCATTGCCCTACATTACATAATCAGAACCAGAAGAGAGAGGACACACTTGTGTTGCTTCATGTCTTTTCTTTAAGTGATCCCAAAACTCCCGTTAATGATCAATGATGTATGGCAATGGCAGAGGATTTAAAAATGAACAAAAATAAATACATAAAAGCAAAACAAAATAAATTAGGGACATCTTACTTTATATAGTGTATTTTCCTGGCGACAACGGTAGGAAAGTCTACTTCAAAGAACTTCCGTGGCATGAGATTTTCATCCTATTAAAAACACACACACGTGCACTTAAGATTTGTGCTGTATTTATTTATTATTAAAACATTTTGATGTCAACAAATCAAATGAGACACATACAAAAATCTCAACATATTAACGTGAATCACATTTAGTGGCAGCTGCAAGTCTGCAAACCTTTAATCTCCAGAACGTCGTGTCCAGTCCGGCACCCAGGTTGATTATTTGACATTCACATTGTGTTTTCTTTACAAACGCATCAAGGAGGTGGTTCATTCCTTGAACTCGGGCATAGTAACCTGTTCAATTAGACGAGAAGGGCATGAGATAAACAAGTAAAAACACACACACAAGTCCTTCATGTCCACAGTGTAGGGCCTGTAAGATGTGTGCACGTCTCCCAAGAAACTGCATCTGCAAAGAAACTCATGCACAGAAGCTGGGATCCATGTACAGAGTGTGTAGAAAATATTAAATAACCAGTAGCAAATTCAAATTTCAAGCTTGAACTTTCAAATTTGCCCTCAGTTTTACTTAAGATTAAAGAGATACCAGTCAGAAAGTGGGTGGTTTTAGTGTTTATTTCATTCATACACCCATCTAATGTCAATCTCACCCCCAGTTCTATACATAAGAACCCATGGCCATGAAAGGAAGAATTCACAGCTGGCAATGACAGCGTAAAGCATAACAGTGTACTGGCTCTTAAGAATATGCTACAAACGGTTTCTCTCTTTGTGACAAAGTGGTAATGTTTAAGAAGCTTCAAGGACATGACTGCATAAACTTGCCTCTGTTGATTTCTGGGGCCTTCCGCTCTCCTACAGATCTTGCAAAGTACTGGATATATGGGTCCTTCCAGTAGCCTTTACTGGTAGCAAATCTAAAAAGCAGAATATAAATAGGTCATGGGTGTATTAAGTGTATAATAAATACTTATTACTTATTA
>JBAMYA010035010.1:0-41324 GCA_037176975.1 Arrhamphus sclerolepis | reverse complement strand
TCTTCTCTCTCTCAGGGACTGCTGTGCTCCTTTCAGGATCCAGGACTCCCTCCCTTCCTCCCTACCACTTCCACCAAGCCCAATGGATCACCGGCACTCAGGTCTCTCCTGAACTCTTCCAGGTACAGGGGATGACTGGTGTTGACCGGTGGAACTACCAGAGGTTGGTGGACCTGAAACAGCCGTCCCTGGTCCTGCCGGCTGCTTTTGACCCGGCTCTGATTGTGGAGCTGAACGCTGCCTCCAGGCGGGTGACTGGACAGGCAAAGTACCCGGTGCTTCAGCTCTCAGCCAGGTACACAGGTGAGAGGTTCGGGCTGGAGTACTTTGAGCCAGGCTGCCATCCCATCCCTCTGGACTGGGACAAGCACCGGACCCAGAAGAGACAAGAGGAAACATTCCCTGTACCACTCACCCCTCCTGCTCCTCGCCCTCCTCATCCTCCTGCTCCCGGTCCACCTCGTGCTCCGTTGGGGGAGAACAGGGAACCCTCCTCCAGCTGGCCCCCATGTCCCTTCTGTACAGAAACAGTCTAGTTGTGATGGGTAAGCAGATGGAGCCCACAGTTGCACATTGTGTTATTATTTATATCATCTAAATCTTCCCCCTTTTCTTCCTACACCAGAAACTTTACCTCCCCCGCGCCTCCCACTGCAGTCGTCGCCCAGGAGTGCCCGTGTGGGTCCCATTAAGACCAGTGGGCGTGTATTCGTCCTGGACCACACTCGGTGGACACCACCCATGGTTGCAGCCATTGATGGCTTGCTGCAGAAGCACCATAGACAGAAGGACCTGATGAAACTGGTGGACCAGGAGTATGCATCTGCATGCAGCAGACCCTAACAGTCTGCTGCACCCCACCACCAAGCAGCACATATTCCGCTACCTGAAGAACTGTGCCAAGATGCTGAATGCCAGCTCCTCTCTCAACACCAGCCCAGAGAAGCTGGCTGAAAAACAGCAGCTGTGGCACTCCCTGACCACAGGAAGTGCTGTTCCTGTGGTCACCATGGAGCCGGCTGTCTTCAACCCCACTGACAGAGGAGTCGGTGGAGAGGATTGTGGAGGGCATCTTGGAGAGGCAGCAGCAGCAGCAGCATGGGGAGCAGAAAGAAAAGAAAAGGCAGACAAAGACCTGTCTGGCCTGCGGGCAGCCTAAATCCCGATATGAGACAGACGGCTCCTCCATCCACTTCTTTTAACAGCAGGGGCCAGTTCGTTACTTCTACTGCTCCACAAAAGTGCATCAGCTGTTTGCTGCTGAGGGCCTCTCCAACCCCAAGATGCCCTTCGAGGAGTTTGCTCAGACAGACTTCTTCCAGAGGGAGCTGGATGCCACCAGGCAGAGGGCAGATGAGCGGCAGGAGAAGAAGAGGAAGGGGGTGGAGACGGAGCAGTGGCCCGGCCGGCTCTGCAGGTTCTGCCACAGGGAGCTGAGGCAGGGACAAAACAGCCCCCACATTCACATTCACACGGGCTTCCCTGGTGTAGCGGGAAAATACATTTACTGCCCCTCCAAGGTACTTGCCTTGTATCGCAGCCGGGATATGGAGCAGGAGATGAGCTGGAGAGAATTCCACAACTCTCCGTACTACATCTTGGAGCAGACCAGATGACTCTAGCATGTTCCCCATTTGTAAATATTTAGCCCTATTTGTACATAGTTGCCCTCATGTGTACAGGTATGTGAAGGATTTTTTTCTGGTTCTGCACTTCATTTATTTTTTAATTTATAGAATTATTTTGTCTTATGTTTATGTATACTCTCCCTCCCTCCCTCACAGACACACACACACAGGTAACTGTTTATGTTTGCAGATTTTAAAGAAATAAAGTCGGACTGTAAAAGTACTTTATTGTGGCAAAGTCTAATCTTCATTTCATTTCCACTTCATTCACAATAGATCACATTTATATGATACTGACAAAGCAAGCAGGACCTCTACTGTTATACGTTGAGAATGCATCCAGAGGATTTAGAGTCACAACATCTGATTTAATAAAGTAATAAGATTGCTACAACTGGGATTCAGTTTGTTTGTCTTGGATCACATGTGCTAGACAGCACCCAGGAAAGAGGCTGCGGCTTGCTGCACAGATGTCGTGGAAAAAAAGGACATCCTCAAGCTTGTTGATCAGGACTACTCAGACATGGCTCGTCAGGCTTCCACTAATCCCCCCAGAGTGCCTGTGGTCACCCTAACCCTACCTTCAGCCCATCAACACCTGCCTTACCTGCACCTGTAACACAAGACTCTTGATAAAATTGTGAAGGACGTTTTGGATAAACAGCAGCATCAGCTGGATCCAAAGAAAAGATAAACAAAGAACTTTCATACATGTGGACAGCCCAAGTCGCGATATGGGACTGATGGATCATCAATCCATTGTTTTGTTTTGTTTTTTCCCAGTGAGGGCCTGTGCAGTATTTCTGCTGCTCAACAAAGGTATATAAAACCTCTGCTGTAGAGGGACTTTCAAACCCCAGAATACCCTTTGAAGAATTTTTAAAAACTTCAGATGGAGGTGGAGTCCAGCATTATTTCTGTACATCGTTCCCTCTAAACTTGTAACAAACTGTGGAAAAAGGAATATCTCAGCACCCCATGGTTATAACACAGACTCAAATTTACTTTGTAATATTCAAAAATTCTTTATATGGACATTTATGAGCCATACAAATGTAATTAGATAGTTTAAAGCAAAGACTGCTGGGTGGTGGACAGGTTCTTTGTCAGGGAAAACTGTCTGTCATAGAGTCGTGTAGCCAGAACAGAAAAGGACCCAAATGCAAGACTCTTTTTAACCATTTAACTCAGTGGTATTTTTAACCACTGGTATGAAATAATCAGAAATTAAGCACAAGCCAGGCGAATGGTTCACACTGAAAACAAGACTTGACATTAGAATTTCACAATGAATGCAGCAAGGGGAAAAGAAAAAACAAAACACTAGCCATGTAAGAATAATTAACAGTCTGGCAAAGACTGGTGCTCCTGCTGCTCCTTATGAAGAGGTGTCTAATTAGTACCGATGTCCAACAGCTGTGGAAGCAGGAGACAACCAGACTCCGCCCAAGAACACCGCAGGCCTGCTCAAACCAACCTTTGACTCAGAAAAAAAAAAGACCACAGCAAAACCAGGACCATGACATAGTCAAACTGGGAGGCATGAAGACAGTAATGGCGACATATCATGGTGGTCTATCCTCAAAAGGAAGTAGAAGTTAAAAGTGCACGCAATTCAGTCACTTTTCAGACAGTTTAAAACATCACAGTATTGTACTTTATGTATGATTTCTAAACTATTTGCAACTCAGGTTTTGATTAGTGTAAAAGTTGGTTGTGGTGAACTTTCTTGAGCAGGAACAGCCTATACACTGGATCAAACACTAGATTTAGGATCCAGATTAACGGTGCACCTAGATAGGTTTATACTTAGGCCAAAGGTTGAGATTTAACAGTTGTTATTGTTTTTTTTACCAATTGTTTGTACTGTACAGTATTGTCACTTATTCATTTTGTTTAAGCCTCACTAAAGTTGGCAGATCTAAACTTTAAACCATAGTCCCTGAATGATCACCCCTGGTGCTCCCGCAGCAAACCTACTGGTCTACCCTCTTACATTTTTACCCTGGAAAGTGAGTCATGTTGCTGCTTTCCGGTAAGAGCAACGTTGTATGTCTGAGTGTTTTCAAGCTGTAAACAAGATTCAAGAGTCTTTATTTGCCATACAGGGTTCAGGTAAATTTCTTTAGTTGAGTTGCATATTCTTCCCGTTTCTCTGTTGTATCTGACGCTGTTGTTGCTAGGCTACTGAGTTGCATAGATGTTTATGTAATATCATAGTGTGTTTCTGTTAATTGGTTAGCTGACAGAGATCGTAAAGGCTGCGAAAGGATGTCACAAATTTCTGGTACTGCTTGATATCTGTTCCAACCCGTCTTTGGTCACAAGGCCATCTTTGCTCCTGTTTCATTGTGAGTTCTATGACCACCATTTTTGGGCTTCAAAGGCCAGTTTCCCCCACAATTGCCCTTCTTTTGTGTGAGACAGCTGAAATTGTACACTGTGAACCAGCCAAAAGGCAGGTGTCATGTATCTCGGAACATCGATCCAGCGCTGGCAGCTCACAATCTATGCATTGGTGGTTCAGTGGCCGAATTCTCGCCAGCCATGCAAGGGCCACTTGTGAAAAGGTGTAACAAATTGACAGTCAATGAAATTGCAGCATTTGTGGTGCTCTCCGAGTGTGAGAAGGGCATACTCCCCCTCTCACCGTCCCATTGTTAACTTATTTTAATAGCATGGGTTATCGCTGTCAGCCTGCGAGTGCAGGGGCAAAGAGAGACTTTGGGGGCACGTGCACGTACACGCGTACCAGCCAGGACACACCATGATCATTTATGAATGACCTTATTATTATTGTTTTGGTATACGTGCAGGAAATATGGTGTTTTGGGAAGGACTGATGAACTTTGGGCAGTTGTGTTAAGTTTGTTGTCAAGTCTCTACTACTGAATGGAGTGGGAATGCGCTGGGCCGCGTTTCCACTCAGAATATTCGCACAATCATCCATCGCTGTTGGTAAATGCATACTTGATAACATCTCAAGCATATTGCAGGCATGGGAGTTTTCCGTGAAATTGCGAATTTTTGCAGAAATTTTTTTTTCTATGTGAAAAGTTAATTTGTCGACGGCAAAAAAAAGAAATCATTGTAAAACAAAAAGGGCGAAAAATTGTGGAAGTTTGATGATTCTGACAGCGTTAATAAGTGGAAATGGGACTGGGTTTCTGTTGCTGCAAATGTACAATGTGGCACAGTAGTGGTTTCTACTATGGGCGACATGGACAGCTGCCCAGGGCAGCATTTCCTCAGGTGGGGGGCACAAGCACCGACCAACAAAAACACATAAGTTGATATATATTTTGCACCAGTTTCTACCACCTATTTACGGTTGCGCCTGCAATAAGTGTTCACCCTTCCTGCTGAAGTCTCATCTGCGTCTCAGGTTGTGTCAGAAAGGGGAGGGGTGGGGTCAACTGTCAGTGTTTATGAAAGTATTCAGCAGCAGTGCTATTTACACATGGACCATGCACTGTTGAGCATCAATCATAAAACATAAAGCATCATCATCATTGCTAATTCATCAAATTGGATATAAAGAAGTCACCCACAGTTCATTTTTCTCTCACTTCCAGAGCGGCATCAGCGACCGCAGCTGGAACTAAATATTATACTAAAAGCTGTGCATGATATTACAAAACTCAATTAATTCAAATATCAATTCACAATTTAATTACCAATGTTTGTTAATATGAAAGTTTAAAAAGTCTATCAACAATTTTTGAATTCCACTGTCAAGTTTTCCTGAGTTGGGTCAAATATCATGTTGGGTTCACCAATTGTTGCATTTGCGTTCGTATCTGCTGTTCCAAAGAAGAATAAGAGAACAGAATTACTTGTCAATTCAAAATTTATTCTTATCATGTAGAATATTTGTTCGGCCTAAGGTTTATTCACGATAGCATGCCAGAAATGAACAAAGAAAGAATGTATTCTAAGGGCTTTAATACACAAAAGGAGGAGCTCTTTCTGTGGGTGTACAATTCTAAGGTTATCTGATTTAACCTGATGTTGGGAGAAGGCACCTCAATATGTCAAAGTTTGAGTTCTCAGTTCCTGTTCATTGTTTAAACAAAGGAAAAAAAACCAAACCAGCATCTTAGCAGTCAAAAGGAGACAAAACTTGAAAAAAACAGGAAAGACTCAGCCCTCAAAGTAATCACTGATTACAATGCAGAATCTTGACAAAAAAACATATTTAACCAAATATTAACAATCATCATAATGTTAGTTAAACTGGTTAAACCATTGTTGGACATGTCCTCATGAAGTTATCAAGGGTCATAGATTGTCATTAGACAAATTTGAGTCAACTGAAGTCAATTTGAAGTAGCCTAACACTGTATTTCTGCCCCGATGAAAATATTACAGCTAACAATAAATAAGCTGTAATAAATAATACAAAAATATAATTAACCTCTCACTATTTATTTAAATAATTGTAGAAAAATATGCTTTGCTGTTGATGCTCAACTTATATCAGCAATATTAATCAGTCATACTTTGTTTGGATAGAACTTTTGTGGAATGTAAAGTGCTTTACAAAATTAAAACAAAAGCAACAGAAACAACATTTAACAATTATATAAATAAAAAAATGGTCATCTTCTTCTACTGTTCCTTGTAGTTTTGTAGTAAAATGTCTTCACTGTCATGCCTGCTCCTCCTCCACGACCACGGTCAGTGTCGTCTTCCTTCATCTCTACACTACAGTTCCCAGGATTCCCCAGTTCACTCCATCATGGACTGCACCTGTGCCCTCATTATCCTCATGTGTTTCACCTGCGTCTCTATGTGTTCCTCCAGCCACATTGTGTAGTTTTGATAACTACTGCCTGCACTTGTGTCCGCCTGTTATTTCCAAAAAGTTTCACATTCACAGTTTAAATTTAATCTGAGAAACAGAAGTAATAGTAATTAGTGTTAAATTTCACATGCTTGGTACAGGAGGTCCAAAATTATTAGCCAAGTTTATTCGGCATACTGTATTTCAGGGTGCTTGTATGTGTACGTGTTTGTAGGAGGATGGTGTCAATTCCCATGCCTGATATAGCGTGCTACCCACTATTTAATGTCCCATTTACATGTGTTCCCTTGAAACTTTGCCTAAACTCACACACAACTCTACTTGTGCACTTCCTGCAAAAAATTGGTTAATGTTACTTTAGTTTGTTTTAAATTCCCTTTGGTCTTTGGTTTGTCCTAACTGGACCAATTTAGCTTAGGGGTTGGCAGTATTTAAAGGCACTCTCATTGGGCCTCATTCACGAATATGTCCATGAAAATGTTCCTATTTCCCAGAAAAACTAAATGCGTGTGCAAAATCACCACGGGATTCATGAAACCTGCGTACCTTCCAATTTTGTTCTTACCGCTGTGCGTATGTTTGTGAATCACACTTGTTCTAAACTGACAGGTGAGTGCTCACAATTTGTAACTAGCATACTACCAAGCCCGCATTTCTCTATATAAGGAAATCGCTTTCCTAGAGTTGATTCATGAATGAATGAAGCGGTTACTGAAGAGAGAAGTTCTAGTCAAGTTTGTTGAAAGCGATGGCGCCAAAAAGTAAGAAAAAAACTTCACAAACCAAGAAATCAAGACAGTTGTGGTTGAGGTGAAAGCCAGGAAAGGTACACTTTTTCAGAGTGTCTCCACGGGGGTGACAATAGTTAAAAAAAAGAAGATGCCTTGACCGCAATAACCAGGGCTGTCAACATGGTATCCTTGGAGAAGTGCACTGCGGCCCAGATGAAGAAAAAGTGGATTGACATAAAAGTCGATGCAAAAAGACATGTAACGGACTGCAAAAAAAGAAAAAAAAAGTGACTGGTGGGGGACAATGTCCACCTGACCTAACGCCACAGGACGAATGACTGGCAGCAATAGTCAGACAGACATCCATTCATGGAATATGTCCACCAACTGAGGGGGAAAGTGATGGCCAAGGAGACAACCTAATTGACACAATTCAATCTGATAAAACGTTCTTATTTAAATGAGAATGGCAATTCTGTTTGCAAAAATTTAACTCAATAGGAATCGTAGGTCCAGATGAAGTGGATGAACCATTGCCGTCCACCTCTTGCGGCCAAGAGGTGGACGGTGGACTACATCATACCAATGTAAAGCAGAAGAAGGGAATATAACTTGCGCTATTCGGTTTGCATTTTGAAATTGTCTTGTAACTGACCATTAAAGACGCTGTGTCAATTCATGACGAGTCTGAATTGCCGGTCTGGTAGGAGGTCCCGCTTGTGGCTGTACGTCCCCTTGCATGGGATTTTGTGGTTCCGTGCAGGGTCCTACAGGAATGCCATGGAACATGGCAATATTGTGGAGGACACAGCACGCAAGGATTGTCTTGCATACCTTCTCAGGTGTATAGAGAAGCTTTCCACCAGCTGCATCCAGACACATCCAACGGCACTTCAGCACACCGAAAGTGCGCTCTGTTATGGTGTGCATATGGGCATGGATGTTGTTATAGCGCACCTCTTGAGGGCTTTCAGGGTTGGCATATGGCGTCAATAGCCATGTTTTAAGGCTATATCCACAGTCACCTAAACAATGTAACATTTTAGTTTGAACGGAATAGAGGCTTAAATACTAAAATCAGAAGATGCTCACCAACAAGCCATCAAGTTGTCACAGTTCCCACCTCCAAACGCATTCCCACTGTACCGTTCTGCAAAATGAATGAGTCGTGGTTGCCTCTTGGCCAGTGGGCCACAGTGTTAAGAATGGTGCATACGTGTGGAATCACAGATCACCTGCACGTTGATAGAGTGATAGTTTTTTCTGTTCATGGATTGCATTGAGTCAGTTGATGGAGCTTTAATGCTTACATGGGTACAGTCTATTGCACCATTTGTATTTGGCATTCCAGCGATGGCATTGAACCCCCTCTTCACATCGGTCTGATGATGTTCATTGTACGGGAATTTTATATATTTAGGCATTACCCTTAGGATGCCATTTAACACCCTTGGGATGACTCGGCTCAGAGAAGGTTGTGAAATGCCAGCGCGGTCTGCTACTTCTCTTTGAAATGTACCTGTGGCCAGCAGCACAACTGAGGGTTGAAAGGACTTGCACCTGATGAGATATCGGATGAGAACGACGTCTTGGGTGGTTTAGATGCTCCAGAGAATTGCATAGTTGCAGTAGCACATGCCTTGGCAATCGGAAACGGCTGATGAACCAGTCATCATCCTCTTCAAATATGTTATGTCGGTCTCTGTGCGCTCTCTCCTCAGGGCACGGGCTGCAATATCCTCCAACAAGGCTAGATAGGCCATCTTGACACTTGCTTGAGTGAACTAGAATTGTTTATATACCCTACATGCCCTTTATTATTCTACCAATTAACCAGCTGCATCTGGCCACAGCTGCGTAATTTCATAGCACAAGAAATTGTTGAGAGTGGGTGATTATTATAGGCCAAAACAAGTAAATGGAAGCCAAAACTGTTAGGCCTACATTTCATAATGTCCATTCAAAAATATTTTGTTGGGAACGAGGGCTGTTGTTATCATTGAATATTTTAATTGCCACAATGATGAGGGTTAACGTGTGACAATTTAACGGTTGTTTGATACATTTGGCCAATGTATCAAATTCCTGCAAAATAAGGACAAAGAACTAGTAAAGAACCAAGCAAGAGTCTGGTGGACCTGGGGTTGGGCCTTATTCACTCTGGGTAATGGTCTCCCCTGTCTCCATCTGTCCCTGCCTTTAGTCTCTCTCTTTGGGAGATAAAATGCTGCTTCAACATTGTTGTCATTATCTTTGCTTTGTTTTGTTTTGTTTTGTTTCTTTTGTTTTGTCCGTTTGTTTTTAATTTAAAAATAGTTGTTGTTCATGATGTATTTCTCGTCATTTTGTGAATTCCTCTGCTGTTTTTGTTGCTTTGTTCTTCCCCTCTGTTAAAAACAGGAAAAAAATATTAAATCATACCCTCATACCCTCATTTTGATTCAGAGATAAAACTTTGGAGGGGCAGTAAATTTATTTTCTGCCAGTCCATGGAAGCCAGTGGGAACGTGTGGGCTGTTTGGCCCCTGTTTCAGCTTTGTGTCCTTTAGCTCCATCGGAACAAATTTTGTTTTTGAAAATTCTTCAAAGGATATTCTAGGGTTTGAGAATCCCTATACAGCATAAGTTTTATGCACCTTTGTCAAGCAGTAGAAATACCACACGAGTCCTTGTTGGAAGCGACATCTGTTTTCAGTTTGTGCACTGTTAACTGTCAAATTTTCTGTTTCTCTTGCAGTTCATGATTTACGATGGTGCTGTGGTGGAAGAAACCGGTGAATCGCCTGGTCCTTCCAAGCAGTCACGACACTGTAGTTAGCTTCAGAACAAATTGAGAGTATGGGCAAAGCATGTAATGTGTGCCAAGTTGTCAATCTGTGTAGGGGTGAGCATGTTGGCAGCTTAATCAGTCACAATCACCAGATCCAGGACAGTCGGCTCCCATTCATCCGCAACGGCGTGAAACATGGCATTGATATTCACAGCTGTGTGGCTTTCGTGCATTACATGAGTTTGCAAAACACAGGATTCGAGCAGCCACGTATCAGTTTTATAGTGAGCAATGAATGTCACAAAAGACTGAGTTGCTCGTGATAACCACGTTAGTGCCACTCTGGTCGTTTTTGGTTAAGGCACTGGCGACCTTTCTTTTAGCCTCTTGGTGAAGCTGTGGCCCAGCTGTCTCAGTGTAAAACCTATGGGATGGTATGGCATACCGTGACTCTGCTGTCAGCAAGATGCAGATGAACACCCTGTTCTCCACCACACTGTAAGGCTGTAAGTCTTTAGCGATGAAGCAAGCGATTGACCCGCTCAAAGTTTGCAGAGTTTAGTGAAGCACTGCAGTGTCCGTTGGTCTGCTGCTGTTGGCTGACTCTGGTCCATGTCCTTTAACTCAGAGTGATGGCAGGTAATGTGAGCACAAGCATTTGTGGTGTTCCCAAAGTGTTTCATTTTCATTTTGAAAACCTCTCACACTATAAAGTTCATGTCAAGCTCGGTCTTCCCAGGAATTTGGTAAAAATCAAAATTTCTTCAAATCTCTGCCTTCAATGAAGGTGTCCAGATGTCCCACGTAGTTACAAAGTGGAGGCTGATTGCCAGTGGATTTGCTTTAATTTTTTATTTCTAAAATCTATTTTGGGGCATTTTATATTGATTCTCAATCGTAGGAAGTCGCGATTCTTATGTGAATCAAATTTCTTTTGGCACAACCCTAGCTAAAAGTGCAGAAGGCTATGATTTTGTGGCCCCCTGCTGGTAGTTGCTGCCCTTAAGGAACTATTCCAAATAGCACCAGAGTTTGGATGTATTTCAACTGTTAAAACTGTACTGAGTATGTTAAAAAATGCCTTCCAGTATTCCTCCAATCTAGGACAGAGCCAGAACATGCGTATCAAAGTTGCTTCTGCTACTTTACATCTATCGCAGTTTGGACTGATTTGTGGATAGATTTTGGCTAATTTGGATTTGCAGAAATGCCGCTGATGTATTATTTTGTACGGAATTAATGAATGTTGAGCACATATAGAGGATGAATGTACTCTACCTCAGATGCTGGCTCACCTATCTTCATTAAGTGGTTCTCCCTCTTCTTAATATAGTCCCTAATCTGATCTGGGGAGATGGAACTTCTCAGACAGTTTATCAAAAGAAGCGAATATGTTCTCTATATACAGGTCATTGAAGCATTTCAAGCCTTTCTTGTACCAGATATGAAAGGTAGCATCATGCACCAAGGGTGGAAAGAGGTGATTTTTTTTAAAAATAGCTTGCCCAAAGGTTTAGCAGGTGTACGTGCAGCAGGCTCAGCGGGCATGGAAACAGAGGCATGCTGCTGCTTCTTCTGCAGGTAACGCCGCTTGTGCATCCATGTCCCTGGGAGGCAGCTGTTTTCCAGAATGAAGGACGCAAAGCCATCAGCTCTGCTGTCCCATATTTCCTTTCAGGTGCTTTTGCAACAGGACCCATATCCCACAAGCTGGTTATCTTAAGAAGATGCTGCTGCAGCACCCCTGCTACTGGCTTCATAATTTAGAACAGCCTGAATCTCTTTAAAACTAAGGCCGTAATACACAAATGTAAAGAGGCAGTCTTTGCCGTTGCCCTCAGTTTTACTGATCCACAAATGCTTCGTCCCTATGGAGATTCTTGATGAGCTACCAAGTATACCCAACATTATTCTACAGAAGCCACCTAAAAGACTTCCCCTCATATTTTCCAAACTGCAGGATGTAGTCTCCCAGCACTTTGTTCATATATATCTGTGGCATCTCCCACCTCTGACCTATGACTTCAGATAAAAGTATAAAAGACTCAGGCTTTTCAGGCTTTTCAGATGGAGAAACGCTGACATTTGATTTTATTTACTCTCCAACCATATTTGAGGTAATTTTATTTGCAACTCTTAGCTGACCTCCATTACTTCTCCATGACTAATTCTTGGAGGTAAGCACCAACTTAACTCACCATCCTGTCTTCAAGGCAGGCCTTGGACAGGGTTAAAGCTTGTAAAATCGAGTCTTTTAGTTGTTTATAAATGTCTTAATATGTCTTGGGTGTTCTTATCTATTTGAGCTACTTTTAAATTACGAGCCCTTGTGGACCCTGAGGTCCTCTGGTACTGGCCTTTGAATTATTCGTAAAGTAAGAACTAAAACTTACAGCGAGGCTTCGTTCCATCACGACGGCCATCGTCTGTGGACCAGACCACCAGAGAACCTCAAGGCTGCAGAGACTGTTGATGTTTTTAAAAAAGAGGCTCAAGACCTACTTTTTTAGTTTAGCTTTTAGATGAATTTTATTTCATCTTAATTGATTTTTTCTTATTTTATTTTCTTATTTTATTTAATTACATACTCTGATCCTTTGTATTTTTATTGCTTTTTTTATTTATTGTTTTGAGGTTATTTGATCTTTGTTTAATTTTTTTTCTTATCTCCAGTGTTTACCTCACGTGAATCATTCACACTGGGAGATTTGCCTGCTCTGTCTGCGTGGCTGTTGTCATGGTGATCAACCTCATCGGGGTGGCTAAGGGTCCTGCACTGCAGTCCAACGACTGTGGCTGGACTCTGGCCTGCCCTGATCTGGGTGGTGGTCGGGGGATGGACTTCTTTTTTTGTTTGTATGTGTTTCTAATTGTTATATGATATACTTTGGTGTGTGATGGCTTTTATTTTAATATACATACACTGTTTCATTATATAAAGTACTTTGTGTTGCCTTGGGCATGAAAAGCGCTTGATAAATAAAATTTGATTTGATTTGAACATAAAAGCAATGACACTTCTGATCACTCCCTTGTTAGTCTGGAAGTCACTCCTCATTATGATCCCTCTGCTCACCGTTGGCGTCTCAGCCCCTCTTTGCTCAGTAACTCTGCCTTTTCAAATCACTTAGAAGAGCAATTAAAACTGTACTTTTCTACTAATGATGCCCGTGATGTCTCTGCATCTACATTTTGGGAAGCAGCAAAGGCATACACAAGGGAGTATCTATTTCATTTGCCTCCGCCAGGAGACAGGAACTACTTCAACAATAGTTAAGTAGTTAGAGTTAGAGCTTGAATCCCAAATTTCGCCTCTGTAGAGGGAGTTTAAACAGTCACTCTCTAGATTGGTACAGTTTAAACTGGATGCAGCCCACTCTGCTCTTGATAACCTTCTTACAAATAAAGCTGCAAGTGTTATTTTTTATGCCAGGCATCGCTTGTTTGAGCCCACTAACAAACCATGTACGGTTGATATCATGGAACATTTCTATCAAGATCTATATTGCTGTAGGAGTAACGTTTTGAACAGTATTCAGTTGCCAACTGTGGAGGAAAATTTCTTAATTACACATAGATATTCATTATATTTAGTTACATTTAGGTGAACTCTCAGGATGCGTGTTTGAACATCTGCAGCAGTTTCTCCTTGTGCACAAGTATAATAAACCTCTGTGATTTTAACCCGTCGCTCTGATGCTCTTTGGTTAATAGAAATTTGCCACAACACCAACATTATCAGATGAGAGCAGGAACATTCTTTGTCTTGGATAAAATTAAATCTGTATCAGGACGAAAGCTGCAGGCCGGGATGGGTTCTGCTGAGAGTTCTACAAGGAAATGTCCAAACTTGTAGCAGAACCTCTCAGAAGAATGTACATAGAATCCTTCGATCACGGCGCCCTTCCTCAAACAGTGAACCTTGCCAACATCTGATTTTAAAAAAGAGCAAGCCCGCAGATGTCTGCTTATCATACACACCCATAAGCTTGATAGGAGTGGATTGCAAATTGTTATCAAAACTGCTTACCAGGGGATAGGAGGTCTTTCTTCTTCCCCCAAAATCCCTGCCCGCTCCTCGGGCACCACACTGCGGCGGCCCACCGCTCTGGGTCCAGCAGCTCAGATGGGTCAAATGCGGAGAAAGAATTTCCCCATGGGGATTAATAATAGTACATTATGATAATCATAATAAATCCAGACCAAACAGGTTTTATAAAAAATAGATATTCTTACACAAATGTCAGGGACCTTCTCAGTGTGAGCAGTCTAGCCGACAGAGGGTTCTACGTGTAGCCCTTGATGCAGCTAAAGTCTTTGATAGGCTTGATTTTGATTACCTTTCTGAGGTTCTTCAAAAGTTTGGACTTGGGCACAGTTTTATTAAATAGGTGAGAATGCTTAACAGTGCACCAATGGCAAAACTATTGGTTAACGACTGTGCCTCTGAGGCCTTTAAACTGGGTCAAGGCAACCACAGGGGGTGCCCCTTGTCCCCTTTATTATTTTCCTTAGCCATTGAACTGCTTGCAGAAGCATTAGTACAAATAGCATTAAAGGGGTGTGTCTGGTACTGGTACTATTTATAAACTGGCACGTTATGCCAACGATGTCATTCTTTTTCTGTCTCAACTCGAAACTTCTGTAACAGCTCTGATGTCGGTTGTAGATTCTTTTGCCATTTTTTTTCAGGGTACAGGATTAACAATAACAAATCAGAAGCTTTACCATTAGGTGATTTTGGGGAAAATGGTGCTCTAGTTCAACTTCCCCTTTAAGTAGTCTGCTTATGGGTTTATTCATTTGGGTGTAAAGATCTCTCAGAAATTTAAACAACCTATTTAAGCCTAACGTATCCCTTCTTACTTCTTCGATAAAAAATGGTCTAACACAGTGGTTTGACCTCCCTCTCTCCTGGCTTGGTAAAGCCAACCTTATTAAAATGAATATTCTTCCGAGGATCCTTTACTCACTACTAATGCTCCCACTAAGGCTGTCTAACTCTGTACTGACAGATATAGATAAGGCTCTGTCTTTTTTTTATGGCATGGGAAGAAACCTCGCTTTGGATGCAGAACTCTCTAACTACCAAAAGACAAGGGCAGTCGTTCCCTAACTTTAAGTTTGATAATTGGACTTGCCACATGCGTGTTGTCTCAGAGTGGCTGAGGGACTTCCTCAGCTCCAGACAGAGGATCCACATTGATGCCTGGAACTGTCCCGTGCTGGCTTTGCTCATTCTGGTCACAACACTTCTGCTTCCACCAGAGGTGCAAAATAACCCAATAATGAACACAATTAAAACCTGAGAAGCAATTAGGAAGTCCTATTTTTATGGAAAACTACTGACCCTTAGTACATTTAGCATTGAGAGAGCAAAAACCTTATAGGAGAGGGATTTGGGGTACATTTAGTGAGGAATCCTGGACTAAAGCAATGAAAGCGGTGCAATAGGATAACATAGAGTCATACAGATTTTCCATAGGCTGCAGTGTACACCTCATTCTCTGAATACTTTTTATCCTGGGACCTCCCCCCTCTGTGTAAAGTGTAAGGGGATGGGCTCCTACATGCACTGCATTTGGGGTTGTCCTTTGATACTTGATTTTGGGAAAAGGTTTCACAGGAAATTAATTAAATTTTTGACCAAAGTATACAACTGAACCCCGGTTTATTTCTGGTGAACTTGTCAATTCAGGGACTTCCCATTACAAATGCCCAACAAAAACCTTTTAGTAAACTATGTCTACTAGCAAGAAGATGTGTTAAATTTCAGTGGATGATGCATAGACCCCCAATTAATAACCAATGGTATGGAGAGATCTTTAGGGTTTTGCCAATACAGCGACTGAGTTCAAAGTTAAAAGGAAACGAGAGGGGTTTTGATGAGTGCTGGGCTCCTTTCTTGAGCTATCTCCCAAATGATGCTGCGGAATTGGCACGCAAGGGGATGTTGCAAAATATAAAGTGGCACCTGTTTTGCTCTTCTACTTAGCAATTGGATCCAGGGGTTCTCCTCAAAGAACTGTGTGCCTTGTAACTTATCTCTGTATTTTATAAGTCAGTAGAATCACCTATACTCTTTGAAATTTAAGAGATATCCACAGATGATTCCTTGCAGCCATGATGTTTGTGTTGCGCTGCTGTCAATTTCACTGAATTTTTTTCTGTACGTGTAGCCATCCAGCTATCATGTGCTTGGTTTTCTTTGTATGTTGGTGAAAACTAAAATTCAATAACATTTATATATATATATAAAGTGTTACTCTCAGCAAAATCACTGTGGTATGGTGAACTGTAAACTAATTTTTGAAAAAGCTTAAGATAAACGATTTAAACTGTTCTGTCATTCTCGAGCATCTGCTGCTGTTCTGACACGGGATGATGTCTGTCAAGAAAACTCTATAGTTGTTTTGTACAGTAGCACGAAAGGTTTTTTTTTCTCTCCATCTGGGAATCAAATCCCTGTGTCCTGCATGCCAGCTGGTGACAGTTACTGACAAGGAGACAGGAAGCTCCCTGGAGGTCAGGAATTTTTTTGGTACATGTAGAAAACACCGGATTCTAAGGTTCTGTCAGCAGTTCGTTGCTCAAAAATAACACCAGAGGAAGTTAAACCCCTGTTTGAAGGAAGTGCTGCGATAGAGTCTTGCTCTAATGCCACCAGAGATGTTACAGAGGTCCACACGGGATCACGCGGGAGTCTGCTTTTTTAAAGATATTGTTTTATTTAAGATAAAATGTGCTTTTCAATCTCCAAAATTAACCACTGAGCGTAAATGGTTTAAGTCTTTTCTGAAACCCTCTGCAGCCTCCATGCATTAACGTAATGTGGATGTATGAGTTGAAACCCCTTCTGGTGGACCACTCCAGTGTTTCCCCAAAGTTTACAGCTTTCATTCCAGTTGAGTCCAGAATTCAAATTTCATGTAGTGCCATGTGATTTAAAAGAAAAATTGCCTAGCTCAGAAACCCAACAGATTGCACTACATCTTCACGTTGTTGCGATGGAGCAGAAAAAAGCCTGATTAACTGGTTTTAAAAATCCAGCAGAACCAGCCTCGAGCTCAGATTTCACAGAATGTTGAACAGCTGCGGTCAGGTTTTGTGCCACTTCAACTCCCACAGAAGACATTTTAAAAAGAGAGCAGTTTGTCTTTGTGAATTCTCCCTTTTTCATAAAGTACTTGAACTCACCTTGTAAGCCGAGGCCTCTCTTCAGCTGCTTGCAGATTTAATTGGTCTAATGGAGCGATGTTGTTGGTTGAAAACTGACCACTCTATGACGTTAAAGAGAAATGAATTTTTTTAGTTGCGTATGTTTGCGTGAGTTGTTGTGTGGGAAGTGAGGATGATCAATAGAATGTCAGCAATCATGTGTTTTTATGGTCTCTGTGCTATCAAAACTTTTGAAATTAGACATCTTTGTAATGTTAATCCCACACACCAGATCTCTAAAGATGCGGCTGCAGTATTTACACAGTTGAGGGCCACCCCTGCAGAAATCTGAGAAGCTAAAAAGTTGTTTTTTTTCAAAGTTTTTTATTTTTTTCTCTCTCTCCCTTTTTTAGGGGCCAAAACAGCAGATATTCAAGTTCTGCATACCCTGCATATCCTTCCCATTTATTCAAACTGGCACTATGAAGGTCAATAGGGAATGTGGGGGGGTTCAGTGTCCTACTCAGAGGCACTTTGGTCATTGACACTGAGGTCACTGACATGATGGCATCTCCTGATTTCTTCCAGGTCCATCGATTCTTCATTTGGAAGCCCAAGAATGACATCTTGGTGAGACTGTGAGACAACTACATCCTGCCCAGTTTCCATCACTGCAGATGGTTTCCTCTGGCATGGATGGGGCCTGGATGATCAGTATTACATCTTGATTTCACAACTGCTGCAATGCCTGCCCAGGGCATTGTACATGGCCCACACTGGCTGATTCACCTTCAGAAAAGCCATTTGTAAGTCTGTGATGGGAAAGCTGCAGTGCACTGGAAATACTACAATGCAACCATCTGGCTGGTGATCAAGGTCATGCAGCTCAAGTGTGAGCTTGCTCACCTCTACATGCGCGCCATCCAGATAATTACAGGTGCAGAAGCCAGCTGGTATGAGCAGAGGAAGGACAACACACCACGGCCTTTTTTCATCCACCAGGCAGTTGGTCAGGGCCTTCCTGATATGCTGGAAGGTGTGCACATAGGACAGGTAGCTCTCTCAAATCTGAGGTGCATGACTTTGTTTATCTAATCGTCCATGTCTGTGGGATAATTGGCAGCACACAATAACTTTTTCTTTTTTACTTCATCTCAATTCATACGTCATGTGTGATGGTTGTGAGGAACCCCTGACACTGAAGGACAAAAATGATCTTGGCTCTTTTTTTCTTTTTGTAAAGACATATTTATAACTGCCAACAGCAAATCAGATAGGTGTGTGGATCCAAAATATGTTTTACAGTTATCTTTTTTGGTTAAATCCCATACTTTATTTCCAAAAGTCAATATGAGCACCTCACATTTTCACATCTTATGACCAGTGATCCCACATTCTCAATGAAAACTTAAAGAGTAAACCTCTTCCTCTTTGTTCTTTTTTTTGTTTGTTTGTTTTTACTCTAGCCCTATTTTCTTAGCACTTCTTACTCAATCTGTCTAGAATCGGGGCATTGGGGCTTATTGTGGTCATGCCAAATCATAAATGTTTGGGTGTTGTGGAGCTCAGACAGCTACTCCCATTTTCAGACAACTTTTCTGTTGTCTCAACATGACAGATGATGGAAGCTGCCAGAAAATGTTCCAATGGGGAAAAAAACTCAGTAGGAAATGACAGGTGTAACTCAGTGCTGTGATAATAAGGAAAACATTGTACTTTGTGCTGATTTTGTTTGTGCTGAGGGATCACTGTTGTTTGCCTGTAATAACTGCACTGATCACCCTCAAACGTACTGTTAATCCTCTCATTCTTGAAAAAAATGTTCTTATCTTGATGTGGTGATTCTACTAAAAAACACACATAATTATATGTATTTGTGCATACTTAATCCTACAAATTCTACACTGTGGAACTTGAAACGAAATGTTTGTTGCAGTAAATTGTCTAGATTTTTATTTTTATCCACAGTCTTTTTAACAAATGCACAGAATATGTATAGTAAGCAACTTTTACTTGTAAATATTATTAGATTTTGAAGTTTTTTTTAAATTAATCTATGATATTTATCTCTTAAATGATAATGTGCTCAGAGGACCATGCCAATGAAGCTACCCAGTGATGATCCTGACTTTCAGGTTAAGCGTTTACACAAAGCTTGGCTTATGCCTCTCTGTTTACACTCTGGCTCCAACGTTAAGCAATCTCTCATATCCCACTTCACCACCTGTCATTCACCTTCCCCTGCAGGTACATCTGATTTGTTCAAAGCCATGATGCTAACATGTTTGAAACACTTCCACAGGCATGTCTGAACTTTCTAAATTTTGCCTTGCTTTTACTTGACTGGCTCATCAATCACAGCTGCTGTCTTAGTGTTAGATGTTCAACATTGCTATTTTTTGCCAAAGGGCAAAAGAGATGTTTTTGAAGATGAGTTCTTTGGATTTGTACAGAGTAATTAACCTTTGGATGTATAGGAACGCAAAAGGCAGAGCACAGTACCATAGATGAGATGATGCTTCAACTTAATTTTGTAGTTGTACTTATGTTTTTGCTTATTGTTGTAATTTCCCTTCATCCTTGATCAGATTAGATTCTGAACAGTTCAAAATAAATTAAAATGCATCTGCTACAAAAGAAAATAAGAACAGCCATTTGTTTTTTAAATCATGAACATTCAGCAATGTTTAAATTTATGATTATTTAAATGCAGTTTCTTGGTTGAAAAAAAAAACAAACCCTTAGGCAAGCTTAACCCTTTGATGCACCTAAAGACATTTTCTTTGTGTTTTTGGCTTTTAGTTTTGACCATATTTCACCATATTACTGTGCATATTATTTATGTTATATGCAAGGTTGAACATTTTTGAGTGTTCTCAGTATTTTTGTTGCATTTTTCATTTTAGCCTTTTGTGAACAATGTGAACTGAAATGTTTGTCATCCCTGTTCCTTCCCAGCTACCTCGGTCAGGGTTGCCAGCTTTCTGATCACTGGCCCCAACAACTCCCAGAATCCCTCAGTTCTCATCATCATGGACTTCACCTGTGCCATCATCATCTTCATCTGCGTCACCTGGTCTCCTCCCTATATATACCCTGCACCGACCCAGCAACATGGTGTTGTATTGTTTCATACATGAATACTAACACTACTCTGTCTTTTTGTGTGTTACAATGCATACCTTGATCCTAAAGATGAAATCATTCTTGTTTTTGCAAAGTCTGCCCTTGTGTCCGCCTTTGCTTCAAGCTTGACAATACTACTGTTGATCTGTTATTGTCGAAATACTTCTGTACCTAACTGTATACCATTGAAATGACACATCCCCATTTGAATACAAATCTTCTTAATGTTTATATCTCCAGTGTTTCTGCTGAGTAAAGACATGAATATCATCATATATTAGCATTTAGTGTAACTGCACATATGCACATTTACTTTATTAACATATGATGGCATGTGATGGACACTATGCCATGCTCTTGCCCTTTTACATCCAATTCTGAAAAAGTTGGGATGCTGTGTAGTATGTAAATAAAAACAATGAAATAATATGAAAATCTCATAAACCCATATTTTATTCCCAACAGACTATATAAAACATATCAGATGAAACAATCTGATATGTTTCTATTTGGAAACGACAAACATAATGTCCTGCAGACTAAAGAGGAGAGGGACCATCCAGCTTGGTGCTGAACTGGCCTGCCTGCAGTCCAGATATTTCACCAGCAGAAAAAAAAATGATGCATCATAAAACAAAAAATCCAGAGAGAAAGTCCAGGATGAGCTGTGGTGTGGGAGAATGGTATAACATTCCTTTCCTTAATCTCCAACAACTGGTCTCCTCACTTCCCAGACCACGGCTTTTAGAAGAAGAGGGGCTGCCCCACAACGGTAAACATCACTGATGTGTTGCTGTCATCAAAGTCAAAAAGAGCTAATACTTCCATGAAACAGAAAAATGTCTCAGCTTCAACATCTTACATGTTCTTTATCTTCTGTTGGGAATAAATTATGGCTTTGTGAGATTCACACAGTACCACAATTTCTTTGGCACTGGGGTTGTTTGAAATTTAAAGTGAAAATATCCTTTGATTTGCACAAATAATTAGCGATCTCCTGAGTGATTCTACTTTATAGTTGTTGTAGCTCTCTTTATTTTAATTTTTCCATTGTTTCAAGCTATTTTCAATTTCATTCTTAATTCTCTCAGAGCTCATGTGATTTTGCTGCCGTGTCATTTTATGCATGGGATTTCATAATCACATCCTAAGCAAAGCAAATGTGTAAATATTTGTATTCCAGGCATGTGTCTTTGGACTTTATGAGTTAATGTATAACAGTGCACAAGGTATCACGTGATAATGCCAATGAAAACAAACTGTCTCACGACCATAAAATCAAAACATTTCATTAATTATGATTGCTACTAAAACAAGAATATTTAGCATTTTGAAGAACCTCAAAAGACACCAAAATCCCCACTTTAATATAAAGACTGAACAGGGTTTTTTGAGTTTTTTTGATTTTTTTTTTAATTAGTTCATGCCTGTAAAAGGTAAAAGATGAGTAAACTTAGTGGCCGTCCTGCTGACACTTCCTGCACTGCGCTGAGCACCACAAACCACATTCCTGTAGTCATGAGGCAGGGCTGATCTGAGTCACACGCCAAAGACAGAGAAAGAGAGGAAGAAGCTACAACACATTTTGCTGAAAACCACAGAGAGTGGAGTCAATGCGAACATCAAAACTTTACAGCTTTTAAGGAACTACTTTATCTGCACCCTTGTTCTCAGGAAATAAGGTTTACAACAAGAATGACAGGAGATTACGGTCGTGACATCTTTGTTCTTAAGGTGGACCTTCATCTGACACGCAGGTAGGAACATGTTTAATCCTGTAAATAAACAAAAACCTAAAATCTTTTTCGTATCAGAAACATATGTTGGTTTTGGTTTCACTCTCACATCCTGGAATGTTATCATATGTATACATGTACATATATACATCCATATAAGCTTTGTCAAAGAAAGTTAATACCACACTAAGAGTCGTGACATTTCTTCCTCCATCACACAAGAAGTTCCCACAGCTGATAGATCTAAACATTGAGACACGTCTTTGGAAGTCAGCTCACACCTTCACCTTAAAGATAAGGTAGAACTAAATGAATCCTCTGAGGGGGATATTAAAAAATAAAGAAATATTAAAAGACAGTCCCTTGTTTTAATGTGTTAGGATAACAGTCTTAAAAGTTACAGGCCTGTAGTTGGAAGCGAAACACTGATGATGCTACTTGAGATAAATGCATGCTTCTGCTCACATATTTGTCAACCACACTTTTCTTCCCCCTTCCTTTTGAGCGCTCGTGTTGTAAGCAAAAAATAATAAATTACTTCCTTGCCTCTGTGACTTTATCAACAAGCAGAGAAGTGAAAATGAATTAAACAAAACTCACAAGCGCTGAGTTGAGTTTTCACACTTCACTGTTAAAATGTGCCAGGTCAGAGAGTGTGACCAAAAAAACAAACAAAAAAAAAGCACTGGAGGGAGTTGGCTTTGTCAAGAAGTAGCATTTGGTTTAATATTTTGTCCCTTTATTCTAACAGACATTAAGCTGCTGATAGGATCAGATGCTGCTGAGGTGCAGTGTCATGGGTGAACCTAAGTCAGCCACTGTGCCACTACGAAGCTGCTCATTTGGGACATTCTGTCACAAAGGTAACAAAGCTACAGCCTGAAAGCCTAATAGAAATGTAAATTCTCAACTATCTTTTCTTCTGCAGTTAGTCTCTCTATTAAGAAAGCTTAGTACTTGTGATGATGTGCTGAAACAACATCACTGAGCCTCTGCAGTTAAAGATCCTGAGATTTGAAAGAAGAAGTAGTCGTTTCCTTCTGTTCAGTTTTTTTTTTTTTTTTTTTGACTTCTCTCATGTTGAACAAGCAGTGCACATGTTTATGAGAGATAAAGCCTGTGGCCTATCTTAGGGGCCTTTTAGAAAGGAATTGCACTTGCATGGCGTGTACGTTATGCTTCTTGAAGCGTGACATGTCCAGCCCTTTCTGCTTCACAAAGACCCCTCAGCCCTGCTGGAAGAGCTCCAGCTCTGATGTTCACAGTAGGTTCTTCTGAATAAATAACACATTTGTTGTATTTTTCTTTTTAAATCATGTCGATTGTACCATCATTAATTCAATTTCATTTTCACCTCTGAATTCTCTGTTTATTATATATTTCCAATAAAGTTTGATGTGGCAAAGTCTAGATTTGCTGGTACCCAAACATCACAAATCTAAGTTACTTTAACAAAAAAAAAAGCGACAGTTATATACAAATTACAGATGCAAAATGTGTCCTGAACGCAATCATTAACAGAATTAAAATAGTTCCTCAAAATTAACAAATAATTCACTTGTGACTTTCAATGCTACGGTTACATGTTTGCTTTCTCCTTCCTGTAGAATTTGAGCAGATCCGAGGAGGGAACTTGCTCAGACGTCTGTCCGTTTCTTGAATACTTTCCACTTGTGAACAATTTTGCTCTCTGGGAAATGACTCCAAATTGTTTGTTTGGGTTTTGATTTATGTCATTTTAAGACTTGGCAAGGACCAGGTCATTTTTCATTATGCCCTGATATGTAGAACTACAGAAATGACACAAGCTGTATTTTCTTTTACACATCTCTTAAGGTGTGCCCTTTACTTTACTTAACCACATAAAGTACTTTTAAATTCAAGCCAACTGGCTTTGCGCCACAGTTTCCATTAGTGGGCATCCTCACATCCATATTAACTACTGTTGTGAGTCTATTCATAACTCGACTGTCACATGAACCACAGAAACCCTTCAAATGATTGTTTTTCTCAGAATCTACAAAGCGTCTTTTCTGAATACCCTTCAGACAGTGGGACCACATCTGTTTACTGTATCTTTATCAGGAGAGTTCAACTCTGTTATTTGTCTTTCAGAACCTCGTGATCTCTGAGACGATGGCGGACCAGAATGGGGTTTGTCAGACGATGGAGGAAACTGAGGTGGATGTTTGGATTCAACAAACCAAAACTGAGCCAACGGTCAGCAACAACAGATCCACTTGGTCAAATGGTAGCTGAATTTCATTTGCTTTTACTTGTTAAACTGTACATACATGGTCTTTATTCACTGCCCCTTGTTTTGTTTCAAATTTGCAAAATGGCCAAATTCACCTGGGTTCATTGGTTTATAATTGTACATATCGACGCTGTCTTGACGCTGCACTTCATTTCAGTTTTACTCAAATTTGACTTTTGTTGCATCTTTAATATTTAAAATACAAAAGAGCCTCTGGCCAACTATTTTAGCTGAATATATGGCCACATGTTGGATATATATACTAACTATATACTAAAATTTATAAGAGATCAGGATTCTGAGCAAATTTATATAAATGCGCTATCAGGCCAAGTATTTCACTCATTCCTAGTGTTTCTTTTGAAACTCAAACACATTCAAAGTTCTTACATGCTGTAGTTTCACTGCTCCTGTTTTCCTGTTAAACTTGTATGTAGTGATGATGATGTCACAGTTTTCCTTTTCTCTTATTCTCAGGTCAGTGTATTGTGGCAGTTCCAGCCTTTTCAGCGTTAAACCCCTCTTTTGATCTGTCTCTGTGCCGTGCCAAACTGGAGAGGGAAGGTTTTGAGGTCAGCACAAACACAGACCGATCAGTATCACTGCAGCAGATCTTTCATGTTTACATGCTGGATGTTTGATTAGTTTGGGTTGTATTTGTTTGTGTCAGATTCCAGACAGTGATATGGAAGTTCCACTGAAAACAGCTCTGGACGTCCCCTCAGTCAGGAGATACATTTCTTTCAACTCTGGCCTTTTCCATTTTATAATGGCACCGGTATGATTATATCCGTGACCCGACGTGACTTCCTATATCTTCTTTAGCTTCTCTTCTTCCATTTAATCTCAAATTATATAATATTTGCCTTCTTTAACTCTCTAAGTCCTTGAAGAAACTGAGACATCCAAACTTTCTCTGTGCATCAGTTGCAAAAAAAACAAAACAAAACATAAACAAAACTCTTTCAGTATTTTTCAAAATCTTTACTGAAGAGAAGAAGATAATGAGAAGCAGATTTTATGCATCTCCTTATGTTTCTGAGCCAGTTCGAATACACTGGCACATACAGTTAGCACAAGCAAGAAAATGAATGCATAAGTCTTGAAAACAGCCTGTAACGGTAGGAACTTTGGATTGATTTGTTCCAACTAGGTGCTGTATGTGGTGGTTTGGTGTGCCGTGTTCTCCACCCTCCATCTCTACATCACTGTCAATGACTACTGGGTCCTTTGTCTCTCCGTCAGCCTCGTCTCCATCTTCCTCACGACTGCGATCATCTTTGTGCTCCATTACAGCAACAAAACGGTAATTCATCCGTCTTCACTGCTTTCCAAGTTTGTGCCAGATCTTATGATGGACTTTGAGCAGAAGAAGTTGTGTCTGCATTTTCATTTATCACATAGCATGAGTAAATAAATTAAAAAAACTTTAAATAACTTGTAGACCTTTCCCATTTTAGATCAACATCAATATAGACATTCGGTTGGTCCAAGTGAATGAGAGGATGATGAAACACAAGCTGCTAGTGGGTTTGGCTGACTGGGTACAGAACTGCACTGGAAACATGCAGGTTGGTGCCGTAAAACCAGTTAACATGATATGAAGGAACACACTTTTTAAACTGGTCATAAGAGTGTAATCATAAGCGTGTACTTTCTTGGAGGTGATATGCTCTGTTTTGTCTTTGTTGTTGTTGTTTTTTTT
The DNA here is from genome assembly GCA_037176975.1 of Arrhamphus sclerolepis. Taxonomy (NCBI): domain Eukaryota; kingdom Metazoa; phylum Chordata; class Actinopteri; order Beloniformes; family Hemiramphidae; genus Arrhamphus; species Arrhamphus sclerolepis. The sequence continues at coordinate 15,406 of JBAMYA010035010.1, read as the reverse complement.
TTAATTCAGAAACAAAACACACATATGTCATCCTTGAACCACATGTCAAACAGTTACAATACTGTATTTTACATGTTTTGTGAATCTCTTCAAGGAAACTTTTCATCAACTAAAAAACTTATCTGCACTCTCCCAAACTCTATGTTTTGAAGATTTTTTTCCTTTATATTAAAAAAAAAAAAGAAAAAAAAGAGGTTTCTAATAATATTAAGCTGTGACGGGAAGCACTGACACAAAAGGAAGGAGAAAAAAATGATGTTTAGAATGCTATGAGGAAAATAAAATTATTCCAGCTATGTAATATGAATACATGGTTTACTGGTAAAATCAATCAAAAATCTTCTTGTGATGAAGCTGTAAGTGAGGATTTATAACACACTCTTCTAACACTGTTCTCTGAAACTGTATGTGTCTCTACAGTTGTACTTTGTGTATTGGGACATGTCCCCCTGTTTAAGGACACTCACTGAAACTTTAGAGGAACACAGTACCACAACAGCTGACATCCAGGTGAGGGTCAAGTATAATTTGTTACTCCTGCTGCTTCATTGATTTTTCTGGAGCTAAAAATGATTCTTGTGTAGAGGAGCATTTTTGAACAAGTAGGAATTTAGTCATTAAACATCTCTTAAGTTAAATTCCTGCTGCAGAATAATGACATCACTGTCACGCTCTCCACAGCGCAAACTGAAGAGCAGAATGTCTCATCTCGTCTTGATGACGGAAGTCCTTCCCTTGCACCCCAACTCTGGTGGCTTGCATTTAGAAGAAGATTCAAATGAACACAGACCTCTCCTTCAAAACGAGAACGATGGCTGCAGTCCCCCATCCGGCCAGCAGAGGGACACAAACATCACCTCCAGCTACAGCCTTGTCCCTGATGCTTCCCTACCTGCTCAGGTGAGACAGAAAAATATCACATTTTGGCATGTGTTTATCATAAATCCTTAGTCTAATTAAAATAATAATAATAATAATAAAAAAAAACTAGATTTACAATCAGATTTTACATCTCGTAATATGAAAACTGAGATTTATAAGTATGGTCCAATTGTATAGGCTCTGAATGAGATCAATAGTGAAGCCATGCCTTTAGAAATATAATTTTGATTTAAAAAAAAACAAAACTCCCAAAACATGGGGGCTTCTGTGAGAAAATGATTCATTCATATGAAGAATGTAGCTAATAAAGACCATTAAAATGTATGTTCTGATAAATCCAACACTGATTTTGTGGTTAACAGACAGGCACAAGCATAAAATGATAAAATACAGACTTTAATCAGAAAGTGCAGACTTATGGCTTTTTTGGACACAACTGAATTCATAAGAAGAGTGGAGTCGAAGTCTGGTTTCTGTCATCAATGCTGTTTTAAAATTAGAAACTGAAAAAGAAAAAAAATCCCTATAAATGCAACACACCAGCTTTTCTCACCCTAATCGTTTAGATTTGCACAGATGGCCATGATGCCCTGCTTCTAACGCTAATTAACCCTAAACTGGCATAAGGAAACTCTGATACTACAAACATCTAAATTTACTCATATACTCATATAATCCCACTCTTTTTGGTTATTTAAAGCTTTTAAATGACTTTAAATGACCTATAATGTACACATAGTACACTGATTAAGTGAGATTGACAGGGTGGCTGGAAGATACTTATATTACAAAATAACAGTATTTCTAAACATCTAACTTTGCATATCTCTAATTTATGTCCAAGTATGTCTGATTAATGGTACTTTACATACATTTTACCTTTTTTTTTGCACACTGCAAAGTCAACTGAGATCATCCAAATTAACACTGATGTAGTTTAAATCCCATATATATGTATAAGCTTCCACATAAAAAGCTAATCATCTCTATATGTGCCTATTTTGCAGGCTAAAGCATACCAGCTTCTGATGGTCTACAGTGCGGCGTATGTGAAGCTGCTGGTGTCTGAAAGGCTGTCGGGACCGTCACATCGCCGCATGCGACCCCTGAGGAATCACTGCACTGCTGCTCCTGTCTGCCTCTGCCAGTACATCAGAAAAAAGATCCTTCAGTAACTCTGACAACAAGAGTTATGCCAGGAACCTAAGAAACATTGTCACTGGACAGTCACTGGGAGCCTTTCTTTTTGTTTCATGCAAATTAAAGCCTGCTTCTGCAGTTATCAATTCCCTAACAATTACTCTACCTTCCTAGTGATGGTATGTTTCAAAACTGTTGCCATGACGCAACCTCTTATGCTTTTAAAGACTGCTCGTGGTGTGACGGCAGATTCTTTTCCCGGATTTAGTGAATGTGGATTGATTGTTAAAATCATCTGGCTGTGCCCACATCCCCACCCATCATCAGACGACACTGTTCTGCCCCGTCTCCTCCAACTCTGCCATTCCAGAGTTTCTAAAATTGGGGTAATTCAGCCGTGAATGTTTGAATAAGAGAACGATTTCTGAAGAAGAGGGAGAATGTCACTTCATAATATCAGTCTCTCACAGGTGGACTGCAGTTTTCTGTACCACATCTTTTTCCAGCAAGTAACCACGGAGTCTCAGCGAGACAGCGTTTGAGTTCAGGAATTGTTAATGAAAATGAGATGAAGACTTAACTCATGAAAAATAAATAAACATGCAAGATGGTACAACTGGTGTCTCCTGCACGGATGATTGGAACAGTGTCAGGCTTGTTTTTCAATATTTAGAGACGTTGCTGGAGGCACAGCAGTGTCTCTCAAACCCACTTTCATTATAGTTTCACATCTATTATTAGGACATAAAGACATTCATCACCTGATGTCATGTCATCACAGCCACAGATGGAACATGTCAGGTCTGCCATCTTTGCGACAAGACATAAACACATTAAGCAGCTTCTCCTTCGTATTTCGTCTGTGATCCACAAAGCTTGTGGGAACATCTCCTCGTAGCTCACTAGTTTATTTTTCTTTGGGTTTCTCACATAACCGGTGACTTAGCTGTGAGGCCCCAACTTCCAAGTAGTAAAGATATTTCTTTTGATATTTTAAATGGAACAAACATGTCAGACTTGCACATGCAAAAACATCAGCACAAACATCTGATGGCCATGTTGACACTGTAAAAAAATATATTCATTGCAGGGGGGGCTTAAAGGACAATCTGAGTCACAGAAGGGCGTTATTTAGACTATTATGCTCATTTTGTTGTGTTTTTTTTTTTTTTTTTGTGCTCATAATAATCACATGCCAGCTTTGTGTTTGCATCACCTGGATGTCTGTTTGTTTATCCTCTGCAAATGCTGTCAACACAGCTTCAGTGGGTTGCTGTACAACAATATTTATATTCTATTACGCATGATAATCACATTCAGCTTTCTGCTGTTTAAATGATGTGCACAAATAAACCTGCTGTAGATTATGCTGAATTTATATGTCGTATAAGGTGAAATTGTGCAGGAGCTGAACTGAAAACAGTGGTGAAAATATACCTGAGCTGTAGAATTTAAAAGCTCTTGCTCTTGGTTGTTTTTTGTTTGTTTTTATACTATATTTGCACTATAATATTGTACTGTATTAGTATTATTTTACAGCTCTAACTTTTCAGATTAAGACTAAATCATGCACGAACACTCATATGATTTACATCTAAAATACAAGTTGTGATTAGCTCAACAAGTCCTTTAAATTAAACCTGAATTCAGGTGATAATTCTGCTGCTGTATTTGAAAAAGCTTGATGACTGATGCTGTATGTTGTTTGCAGACAAAGCTTTGAGATTAAAACAATGTACCATTTTACAACGTGGCAGTGTTCAGTGGCAGCTGTTCCTGCAGTTCCTTACTGTGCAGTTTTTCTTATTTCATGGATGTATTTATACATTGTTTTGTTTCTTTACATTTTCTTTAAAGGAGAAATTTCTAGTCTAATCATGTTATGTATTAAAAGTGTTTTTTTCCCCAGCAGCATAACAAAAACAAACAAACAAACTCCTTTTAGTTTAAAGTGTCTAAATATCACAATTTTGACTTTTTTTTAATGCCCATTAAAGGATCGTATCTGATTTGACCACCTCATTTACCTGTGCATTCTACAAATTGAATAAAAATCTAATTTATTTAAACATTAAATGTCATCTTCTCTCTATGTGGCTCTAATAACACCACAATCCATGACTCTTCTGCTTAAAAGTTTTGTCCCATGTACATAAATACTGTTGTTTTGGGCTTTTTGATACTTTGATACTGACTGATGTCCCTGAGTTATATGAAGTTATACTAAAAGGTTTGGTTCATTCATGCAGTCATTTATGTATTCAAATTCAAATATTGTCCAATACACAGTCATACTTACGTATGACATGTAATGAAATGTTTTATATGACTGTCCCTTATTATACAATGATAATAAAAATAAACTTTTAAAAGTACAAAGTAAAATAAAATAAGCGCATTAACGGGACAACCAATTGAATAAAGTGACCGTTGCAATAAGTGATAACAGACAAGTAGATTAATACATAATTACTCAGAATATGGAAGCTTTATGGCATATAAAGACAGCTATATGTTCGTAGATTAATGAAGATGGATATAACTTATCATAAAGAGCAAGCACGCGTGAAGTGCAATATTCAGCAGAGATTTGCAAAAGGTCAGTCTGAGAGTTAATGGCTTGTAACAATCAACATCTCAGCACTACAACAGCAGCAGAAGTAAATTATTGATTCAGCAGAAACAGCAATCTAATATTGTCATATTTAATAATGTTTTGCCTACTTTATCTTCTTTTCTAATGTATAAATCTACTTTAAAGTGTGATAAAATGTTTGCATTTTTCCACTGGTTTTGAGGATTTGTCATCTGATCTGTTGGTGCACAGTAAGAAGGGATGGAAAGCGAATCACTTTGATGCAAATGTGTAATGATGAAAAGAGAGCTCCATCATTAATTATGGACTTCAGTTGTTCCCACACCAACGGTACTGCGTACGTAATCCTGGTGCTCGCTTTTCCGGCACTCCGAAAGGTTGCCAGCCTGCTCCCATCAGTCCTGATGCTGCTGCTGAGATGGCAGCATCGCAAGTGTGCAGCAGGATGACACAAACACTCACAGTGAGATTGACAACACAGCAGACCCAGGAGAAGCTGAGATCGCATGATGGAGCAGAGAGACATGCAGTGTGAGGCCAAATTAAATGATCTCGGAGACACAGGCTCTCCTCGGGAGGTTAAATGGCCATCTGTGATCCTGCAGACAAAGGCTGGCTCTGGTCCCCCCTTTTGATTCCAAGTTCCAAGATACCTCATACTTAAAACAACAATATATTCTAACAATATAATATAATATAATATAATATAATATAATATAATATAATATAATATAATATAATATAGTTTTCTTTTGCACTCATTTCCCTGTCAAATTAATGAGTGAGCTTGATGGGGAGCTGAAATTGGTTACTTCAAAAAGTAACCAATTTCCAAAGTAACCAAAGTAACTGTTTTCTGAAATGTCACTCATTAAAAAAAAAAAAACTGTAGAGAACTTTATTTAGTTAAGGGGTTGATTGCTGAATGTACACAGAACACATTACACAGAAAACCTGTGTAGTGTAACATTTGCACACATTTCTCCAGGTTTTAGCACCCTCCTCCCTCCTTATTTTATTTTTTTTAACTTGACCTTATTAAACACAACCCCCACATTCAGTTGTACATTTTTGATAAAGGCACTTAGGTAATAGATTCTCAATTTTCCTAGCAGGAGCGAGTCAAATGTCAAAAATCCATCCAAATATGTAGAACATAACCTCTGCTGTCACTCTGGCATTGGATTTTATGGAGAAATCAAAGCAACACCAAACAGATGTAAATATCCACAATGTCTACAAAAATTACTGTAGTCCGTCTTCTATTTAAATATTAATTTTGCTGTGTGATAAAACAAAGTGAAATGGAGAAAGGCAGCATCTCATGCCCTTATTATGTGTTTATAGTAGCTATGCATCAGCACGGTTTATGAAGATATAATTATTTTTTATGGTGCAAGAATTACCAGCCACAGAACAAATACCCACAAGACCTCCTGTGATTAAAATAAGATTGCAAGAGCTTCTCTGGATCATGTTCTGACAGAGAGAGGAAAGATAGGAGAGGGAGAAAACCGGGGCAACTATAAATAGCAGCTTAGTGATGAGGGAGAGAGGAGATGCCATAGAGACTGAGAGGATGGAGAGGTGAAAAACAGACAAGGAAACGAGACGGCGCCTCCACCAACGTTTCGTCCCAGAATTATTCTTTTATTCATTAGTCAAACAACTGAAGTCAGAAACAACCAAATGCATGTGCACAGCTAAGAACATAATGGGACTAATAAACCCCACGTGTTTTGTTTTTTGTCAGTTTCAAGCAACCCGTCACATTTACAAGCTGAAAAACAAACTCAAAAATAATACGAAAGGAGGCATAATCTCTCAGCTGTAGAGCAAACAGCTGCAGTTATCAGAAAGCACACAGGGAGATGCAGCCTAGTGCCACATGACAGAAGTCTCTATATTCAGTAGATACACACTGCCAGAGACGTCTGAACAATATTAATACTAAACAGCACTGTGCTTCATTTACACTTTAACACTGAATGTCACGGTCTGCTCAACAACAGGGCCTGTATTTATCAAACAGGGAAACAGGGAATGTAATTACATTATATAACCATAATTTAAAGTGGAACATTAAGTTATGGATATAAAATGTCATGTAACGTTTGAAATTTTCAGACATACACTTTATTTGGGTTTCTAGCAAGAGAGCTAGATGAAATCGACACCACTATCAAGGCAGCAGCTAAAGTTAACTTTGGAAGAGCAAGTCCAGTTCCCTCAAAATAAAATCAAATACACCTGCTCACTCATCATTTGTTCATCAATTAACATTAAATGTGTCTTATCTTTAAAGACGTACATGGTTTACTGTGTTAAAAAGGACTCCAGAGGCGTTAGCAGGGTCATGTTAGTCTTTGTGCTAAAAAATGCTAAGCTAAGCTAAGCTAAGCTAAACAGAGCTTGGTGTTTCTAAGCTCAGAAAAAAAATGTTATTTGGCTCAATAAATGCTATTTATCGCCAAGGACTGGAAGGAAAATCAATATTCTACCTGTTCCAAGGGGCTAAAAAATAAACTATTAGCATTTAAATAAAGCACAACATTCTTGTCAATTTCACATTCTGACTTAAATGCAGATGAGCTTTCAGAAGTCAGAAAAATAAGGGCTTGCAACTTTGGGAAATATGACAACTCCCAGGAGCATGCAAATGCAATAAAGTAGCTGTTGTTCAGATATGAGACGTGCTAATCTGCACTTTTATCTCTCTACAAGAAAGCAACTTTATTTCTGAAAATGTCAAAATGTTACTTTCAGAATAGAAACTATCCAAGTTCTTGAGTAGAGAAAAATGAAATCAATTTTAAGGTGGTGTGTAGATTTTTGGATGATTGCAGCTCAGAAATGCAGGTTCTGAGTGTTTCAGTCAATCAATATTGATAGTCAAAGCAATGCAGCACAGAAGATTTTCATCAGCTTTTAACAGTTGCTGTTTTCCCTTTATGTGATCACTCCAGAGATAATTGCTAAAAGGGATCTTCAATGTTTCAGACAACAAAAATTCATTTTGAATGACTTTGTAGAAAAATGAAAATGATAATAATAAGAAGAACATTGTAGAAGTAGAGTAAATCCTTGTTTCTGATTGATAAATAGGCCCAGGTGCATTTCTTTGTATTAAATATAACACATCAGTAGTAATAATAATAATAATAATAATAATAATAATGTTCTTACTAACAAAACACTCAAACTCTCCTTATACTGTCTCTGTTTGTGATTACTGTCAATAAACTTTTTTTTCAAATATTTATATATATATATTTATATATCTATATAATCTTCTGAAATATCTTCATCAAAGTGACTCAGAAAAAAGGGAAGCAAATTAGATATGTTGATAGGTCCAATGACTTGTGTGGACAGGAGAAAAGTAAGGGATCAACTGGGGGATAAAGTTTTCATAAAACGGAAAGTGCTACAATGTCATATAGGCATTAATATTTTCCCTCTCCAACTGGAAACATTCATTTCATAAGCCCTGCAATCTCACAAACTGTTGTTGTTCATACAGAGATAACAGCACAGACGCTGCTCAAAGCTACATTATGGAAACCAGCTCATCTAGACTTAATATTTAAAACAAATGGATACAAACTGAGGATGACATGCAGGGTTATGTTGCCTCATGAGTCTTGTGTTGCACTATTAACATTGTCTGAGAGAGTAAATAGCAATACGTGTGCAACACAAAGAGACTAATACACTCCTGAAATATTTGCAAAAAAGAGCATCTAAGTGGTCTTTATCTTTTTCAGTAGCTTATTTGACATTTTGGAAAATACTGCAGCACACATTCGTAGAAATTTTTAGGAAATGTTCCCACTGACTACTGGCAGAAAAGCAACCTTGCACTAAAATCCCATCGGTATTGATTTACACTTATCATGCACTATGCGATCTATAAATGTAAGCCGCTGCATTATTTTATCTGGTTACTATAAAATGCAGTATCATAATCAGAAGTTGACGATTTTAAGCCAATGTAGCATGTGAAACAGCCGCAACAAATCACAGTTAATTACAGCAGACGCAGTTAAATAAGGATATTGAACCAATTCATAAATAATAAATTAGAAATAAATAAACAAATATATAATTAATAAAATATGTCTTCTTTTTTTTAATCCAGCTAAGATGTGCATGTACAGGTTACACATTACCCACCATTCTGAAATAAATTCTCATTTGGGTGACATCAGAAACTCTCTTGACAGTCCAGTCTCCATTTGGTGTGTGACAGATGTAGGCTATATTGATCGTCCCATCCAACACTAATCACTCTTTGGGAAAAGATACCCCTCTGTAAATCAACACTGTTTCAACATGGCATATTTTATGTTTCAAAGAAGAAAACATGCACACTTGCACTTTACGACTAAAATGTGCATTTAAGAGACCTAAATATTCCCTTTTTAATGTTCATGTATCATGAAGGTGCATTTAGTGGAGTCTGTTTTGAATTGCACATATTCCTTTCATTTGAGTACAATTAATTGTAAATGACAGGAGCTTTGCTTTCCTCTTGCAGCTCATATTTTAGTGTAAATATGAACAGCAATACTAGACCCATCAGACAAACTGCCCGCCATTTTGCATTTAAGTGTCATCTGTGAGTGGCCGCTTCTAGTTGTCAGTGTTTGAGGGAAGCAGGTTAGGTCTGAGCTGTGTGTGTATCTGTACAGAGGGCCAGCAAGCGGAAACGGTGCATTTTCCTATCCCCTCCACCAAATGATTGAGAGTATTTAGCTAACTAATATGTATATATATGTGTGTGTATACACACACACACACATATATGTATATATATATGTATAAGCTCTGATCTTCCATCAGGAGGAGTTACGGCTCCCAGTCGTCATCGTGATGCTGGGAGGCTATGATGACTACCACGGTGAGGATGGTGCACAGCACAATGGAGGCGATGCCAACAGCCAAGCTGATGAAGGAGAAGTTGCGCGCCTCACGGGAGGCTATCTCCGCCGTCACCATGTCACCTCTGGCTATCGCCGTACGCACCTGAGTGATGGAAGAGAGGAGAAATGATAACAAATGTTGCGTAACAAGAAGATGCATGAGTGGGAGCAGGAGAGAGCATGTGACAACATCTATGGATCGATTTCACTGCAGCACCAGCTGCATGTGCAGAAAGAGGCCACTCTACACAGCAATAATATGCTGCAACAACATATACAGCTCGGACCGGTGCGTCCAATGCCTTGTCAGCTCAGCTCAACTCACAGCCAGATGAGGAAGGCCCGGAGGACAAAATCCATTCTGTCCCAATGCACTGACAATGGTGCAGTTACATAACATGGTCTGTTGAATACATGTTGGTCAGCACAGTCTGCCATCACACAGATGAACAGTACGCATCATGAAGTGTGAGAGCCAGCAGACTAAACCTTGGCTTGTCAAACACCTTTGACCTGTGTGTTAACTGTTGCTTTAATTGCATATAAGTTAGGTGACAAAAAAATGATGAGGAGCAAGATGAATCTCGCTTTATTGTCTGATCTAAAGTCAGATACGATGTATCCCTAAAAACAAATTTGCATCAATCGTGCCTTCATTAAAAACTTTTGAGCCACCAAACTGGGTTGCATTGGGTTAACAAAAGGTGGTTGTAAAGGTTAACAGCTCGTGGCTGCAATAATAGAGCCTGGCCGGCCATATCCAGACAATTTTCAAAGTTGGTGCTGACTGTTGGTACTGTACCCGGAAAAACAAAGTCAGGTGGAGAGGAAACTGACTAAAAGCTTTGTATGAAACAGGTTAGTGAGAAGAAATGACTGCCTAATGTGAAAGAAATTCTTAGAGAAAAAAAAAAAAGAAATACAAAGCAAAAGTAAAAAAAGAAAATTAGACCACACCTTGTGGAATCTGTTCAACTAATTTAGCCTTCTCAAGAAGGATTAGGCTTAAATGTTTAGATTGGTTTTATGACTGTTATTTGCAGATCTCACAAGCTTCCAGCTGTTTCACAAGTATAATTGGTCCTAATTATTATCTGGAGATGGTAATAGCTGTGTGGTCATGGTGTGAGGCAGTCATTTTTTTAAAGGCGACAGGCAGGAATTCTATCTAACCACTGACCTGCCCAGTGTCTTTTTTTTCTGCAACACTTTAAAATATGAAGAAAGAATACTCACAAAATCATGATTGCAATTAACTGTGTTAATTGTTTTGTAACTGTTAACTATTTAGAGTCAAAGCAATACACACATCGATCCTGGTCATAAAATATGTCTTTCATGATAGCTGCCTTGAAAATTGCATCAAAATCATTATGAAGCCTTGACACAAAGGAAAATACCTCTCCATCACCTATCTTTTTTTTTTTTTTTTAAAGGTTTATGTTTTCAGTAGGAATGACAGGAATTCAGGCCACAGAAAGGCTGTGGAGGTCTAAAAGTTATTGGGATGTCTTAGACAATGCTGTAAATTTTTGGTACAATTCTAACCTGCACAGCTTTGATGATTGCAATGATGCCCGTTGGCCAGAAGCAGCAGACAGTGGTGAGCACGGCGATGGGAAGATAGTCATGCGGCGGTCGACGGTCCATCAGGGTGATGCTGGGTGGCATTTGCATGGGGTGAATTTGGCCGGGCGGGATCCCTGGGTGAGTTCTTCCAGCCGGCATGTAGGGTTGACCCTAAGGACATGGAGAGGAGAAGACAAAAAAAAAAGATGCGCGTAACCAAAAGCTTACGAAAACAGCTTCTTCTTAGGAGACACAAGAGTGCTGGAGCAAAAAAAAGAGGAGCAGCCGGCAGCTGAGCCTTCTGGGATTACTGGTGTAGGAGAGGATGAGAAAAAAGGAAAAAGGTTTCATTTACATTTTTTTGGCAGCAGTCTGTCTGATGTATTTGGAAGAATCTTGACAGTCTGGTAGTCGAGTAATTCAGGCAAGACATCAGAGGCAATTTAATCACAGTGCAGAGCTGAAGATTACGTTTCCGAGCCGAGTGGACAATTTTCTCCGGATTCTCATTATTACAAACCACCTGCTGAGTGGAGACACGTCTGCTTCTTGTACCGTTCACGTCTACCATCTATAATTATCATTAGCTGAGGGATGTGAGAGGAAACGTCAGAAAACATAGCTGCATAAGCTTCTTTATTCAGATTTTTCCCCCTTCTCTTTCAGATTTAAATGTACACTAATTCAGATTATCAGCCCCTGAACTGTGTGCGCATTTTTAAGCCTTATCAGAAGAAGCAAAAATTGTTCAGCTGCCTAACCGGAAACATCTACAAATCTGAGATTGTTTCATGAGATAACAGCCTTCCTATAAAATGAGCACGTGGAAGTTTTCCCTCATTTGTTATGCCATTTTGATATTCTTTCAGACTAAAGCATTATCTATCTCTCTCTTTTTAAATAATCAGTACATATACTCTGCTGTGATTTTTTTTCTTAAATGCAACCTAAAAGAGATAATAAATAAACCGTACGAACAGCTCTTCCTGATGACTAGTACAGGCAGCATATTTGTACTAACTGAGTGGTAGAAATTAAGATGTGTAGGCTATTAATGTTCCTGGTTTAAAATAAATGCACAGCCCAAACGCTGCCAGTGCAGTACAGATGGGTTTACTTTCAAGTTGTAATAGAGTCCTAAAAGGTTAAATCTATCTGCTTCTTGGTAAAAAACAAAACAAAAAAATAACTATATCTATATATATTTATATATGTCATAAACTCTGCTTATGGTGTAGATAGCACATTATGTATGTGTGTTGGGTTAGCACACTCATCATCAAAGTGGTCACACTATTATGAAAATTTAATAGTTATATTTATTAGATACAAATATTAATCCTTACAAAGTTGGATATTTTAACCACAAACCTTATTGAAAGACATAGTTATTGGTCTTAAAAGTTGTTTCATTTTCTCTTGAAATGCTAAATTAACACGCTACATTTAGGGTCTTTGACCAAAGTATTAAGCTATTAAGTTAATTTAAGTTAATCACCAGTTAGCTGATGGAGTTATAGGTACCACAGAATGATATGAGTATTGTCAGTAGTGTCCAAAATCCGAAAATGGTGTTTGCTAAAGAAATAATCAGATTCATGAAGCCGTTTCACTTTATAAATCACAGACCTATTTAGTTGTTTGCGCAGGTGAATTTTCTACATATTCCACCCTAAACACACCCACATTCTACCATAAATGTTGAACGAAAAGGACCCAATGAATGCTTCTGCATATAAATGCGCCTGCCTGCCTGTTCTCTGTGGAGTCAGGCCACCGTGCCACTAAATGTGTCAGAACCACATTTGAGTCATAAATAACTTGTACATTGATCATATGCACATTTTTGCACTTCATATAGACAAATTCATCTTCACACAGAGCCCTTATAGCCATGCGATTACAGTCACTTGAACCAATTACATTTGTGAAACTAATCATTGCTGTAAATTGTCTTTTAACTCTGTTGTTCTCCCACATTGTCAGGAAACTGGATGTGCCGACTGGTCAAGTTAAAAATACTATCCAATTTAAAGTTATATGTTGTTAACCATACAAAACACATACCCTAAGGTTAATTCCCTCTAGAAAGAGATGGTTTTTGCCAGAGAGTAGGCAACACCTAAATGCACCGGGATTTGTCTGTTTAACACTGGACCCAATTCAGCACATAGATCCAAGAGCACTGATCTACTAGCCAGTCATCATCAGGGGCCAGGATATCTTGGTGGTATGGAGGAATAAGAAGGACGACACAGGAGCTAGGTCTGAACACTTCGTTTACCTGACTCAAACAACCTCCAGAGCAACAGTAAGTAACTGACATTCGCAGAATAACGGTTAACAACTGATTTTTTTTTTTAATCTGGGTGTGAGTGGAGCTCCCAAGAGGCCCGACACAGTGGTCCTAAAAGCTCTCCACCTTGATCCATTTGTGTTATCCTCTAGGAGTGTCAGCGCATTTATGTTGCAACATTACACACAGGTGTCACCACATTATTTATGCTTACTCAGCCATTAGACTGTCACTCATCTGTTAACAATGAATGCATCAAAAAGAGCTATCCACGGAAGTAGAACATATTTTGAATATGGAAGCATGATATATGAACGAACTTCACAGAGTGTTTATGGAATAGTAATGGATCACTGCGGGAACACATCTATGACACTGCAGGACTGGTGGTTTTAGGTGGATCTCCAAGTCTGATATGAACTGAAGTTAGATGTCTGAGGTGATCGTGGCTTCAATTCACCACCTCACCATCAGCATCGCCAGTTTCGCCCGTCTCCAAAATCTTTGTGTGTAAGTTTAAGGTAAAGGTGTTCAAATTCTCCTGTCGAGTTTTTTTTTTTTTTTTTTTTTTTTCGTTCTCAGTCTTTGCATGAAAAGTCACCTGTGCAACTTTCAGGCCCTGTTTTGTGCAATGTTTATAAATTAGGACCCTGAAATGTGAAAGATGAAATAAGACGGAAAGAAAGAATAGCCGAGATTTCAATTCAGCAGGAACCTGATGACAGACAGGTGAAATCTTTCATGGCGTCTCTTCTCTTACTCACCGATGACATGGGGTAGACAGGTACGTAAGCTGTGCAGGGTTGCAGCTGCAGGGGGTAGCCCGGGTGGAGATATCCCACCGGGGGGTGTGCCATGGTGCCTCCAGGGGCCTGGGTCTGGACGCTGTAGCCCTGGGGGGCCCCAGGAGGCCCCAGTGGAGCACACTGGAACTGAGTTTCTTGGAGATATCCTTCAGAACCCGGAGGAGGAGGTGGAGGAGGGTAGTTGGGCTGTGTTCCAGCCACAGCGGGCATATTGGGGTGTTGGGGCACATTGGGGTCTTGAGGTCCCGGTAGGTACGGAGGAGGCTGCATGGTCTGACGACCAGAATCATCAAGCCCTGAAAGAGGAGGAAGATGATTGCATTAGTTAGAGAGAAAGCTGGAAAAGCAGGCGGGAGAGAAACCAGAAACAGAGGAAGCAGAGGAAGAACAATAAAGGAAGAGTTGGGCACGAGTGCAAGTCATTTATCTACCTGTGTGCCTTCATATGCAGTGTGATATGTCTTATCTGACTTCTGAAGATGAGAAGACAATTAGACAGAACATAGTCCTCAGAAAAACTTCAAAACACATCTAAAAAGCCTGATATTTCCCAACCTGCTCATTCTGTTTGCTAATGATGACAGCTATTGACATTTTCACTCCTGACAAAGAAAACAAAGAAGTGAGGCCTTTTTCCTCTCCTTCTCCTTTTCACTGCAATATTTTCAGACAGAAAAATGTGGCATTTAAGCCGTGAAAAACTTCATCCTCATCATCCATCTGCTTTTCATACTCCCTTTGTGTTCGTCAGACACGTAAAAAATGACTGATACGGTGTTGTGTCTTCGCAGCAGGGAGAATCTGAGGTGACACGCTCTGACAGGAACATGAGGAGGGGAGAAAGAAAAAAAACAAAAGATGGATGTGGAGAAGAGCGCAGGGTGAGATTTGACGGGACAGAAGAAGAGCTGAGCGACCGAGTGATGATGACTTGTGCTTGGGGACTATGTTTACGTAACAGTCGTCAGCCCTGTCACAAGGAGGAAGTGGACCAGAAACAGAGAGGAAAGGAGCAAGCACGAGAGGAAGGGTAACCTTTTAAAGTCACTGAGGAGAAGGTATAGCAAAGAACTGTATGTATGTATGTATGTATATGTCCATCCATCCATCCATCATCTATACCCGCTATTTCCTGTTCAGGGTCACGGGTGTCTGCTGGAGCCTAGGAATTGATTATTCATGATCTTATTTC
>JBAMYA010034989.1:0-15702 GCA_037176975.1 Arrhamphus sclerolepis | reverse complement strand
TTATGTAGATGTAAAGCACTTTGAATTACCTTGTGTATGAATTGTGCTCTAGAAATAAACTTGCCTTGCCTTGCCTTACAGGGACAGTTTGATGTTTAAATGTTTAACTTTTTAGTCCTCTTTAATGTTTGTGACATTTCGGTCAAACCTGTTTGCAGTGTAAACCTGTAAAAGACATTTGTTGAAAGCTGTAAGTTTCTGGTCGCTGCATTAAGTATATGTGTTTTAAGTTTCTGCGTGTAGGCGACGCTCTGCTCTCCCTGGCGTTTATACGTCTGCGTTATGTAATTACACCACCAACCACTAGGCAGCAGTGTGGGTTCTTTTTCTTTTTTTTTTCCTTTTGTTTACTTCCTGAACATATCTCAGGCATAGCAACTAAGTAAATAATGTAATGTAACTGGCGCTGATAGATGCTGAGCACCAGTAGTTATTTTGCGTTGCAGCAAATCATTGTACCTGACTTGAAAACAACAAAGAAGAAACAGCGGAGGGAAATTTGAAAACGGAGAAGGACAAATCCACCAATCACACTTCTTGTGGTCCATGACACCGTGATGCGCAGTCACATTTGGAGGAAGCTGCACGTCAGGCTACGTCGTAGAATTCACACCCAGTTCACACACAGTTTTGAGGCACAAGTATAAATCAGCCTTAACTGATTGATACAACAATCTACTCAGCCAATCACGTGGAAGCAACACATCTAGGCATGTGCACATGGTCAAGAAGGCCCGCGGAAGTTCAAAGTGAGCATCCCAAGGAAGAGAGATGAATTAAATGGATCTCCAGGATCCACTCAAGGCGCTTTTACAACACAAGCAGCTTTCTCTCACTGCCACACACACCTGGATCAACCTGTGTAATTACTCCTGTTATTCCTATAATTATTCCTATGTTTTTTTTAATTACACCAAGGCAGAATTTTGTGCTAACAACTAGCCCAAACAGGATGTCTTCTCCTGCCCTCCAAGGAATGGTCCGAAACAGAAAAAATCCAGTAAGAGGTCGTTTTATGGGCCCTGCTGTCAAGAGTCAGAGGACAATGGCAAAAGGTAATAGTAACTCAAATAACTAGTTATGCAGAAAACTTTATCTGAACACAAATCACATCCAGCCTTGAAGCAGACGGGCTCCTGTGATGTTCATGTGTATGACCAAAATTTAATGTAAATAGTATTAAACTCATCTGATGCTAATGGGCCCGATTGTATAACCTATTCCATTATCTGATTTTTTTAAAAATGAAGCCATACAAACATGGGAAATCCTAAATATTCCCATGAATTAATAGCTCTAATAATTAATTAACAGCCTTCTTTAGCAGCAACATGAAGTCCTTTATTCCACCTTTATCAGTCTCTCTAGAGGAATTGTGGCCCAATCTTCTTTCCATCACTTCATGTTGTAAGCCCCTCTGGTATACAGTTTGTGAGTCACTCGTTGATTGTAAGGTGCAGAGGACCTGTGGCTGCAAAACAAGCCCAAATCATCACATCTCCACCACCGTGCTTGGATATGGGATGGTTTTTGCTGAAATGCTGTTTTGTTTTGTCTGAATACATTTGGACAAAGACATTGTTCCAGATGTGTTTAGTTTGTCCAGATGCAGTTTTTTTTAAAATCTCAGCTGTGCTGCAACACTCTTTT
Source organism: Arrhamphus sclerolepis (assembly GCA_037176975.1). Taxonomy (NCBI): domain Eukaryota; kingdom Metazoa; phylum Chordata; class Actinopteri; order Beloniformes; family Hemiramphidae; genus Arrhamphus; species Arrhamphus sclerolepis. The sequence continues at coordinate 14,052 of JBAMYA010034989.1, read as the reverse complement.
TAGATGGAAGATGCCTTCTCTTCAAAACCCATCAAACAAACCAAACTTCTTCAGTCTCAGTAGCCAAACTGGACTGTGGATCCTGGAAGAATTGTGCGGTCATCTCCGCTGTTATCATTGATGATCTGAGAGTCAAGGTCATCAATCAGTAGAAATATCTTGGCACTCTCACAAAAACTGACCTTTGAGCCACAGGTTCCTGGTGTGTGCAGAAGAAGCTCGAGAACATATAAGTGTGAATGTTTGATTCCTGTTTTAGTGCATCTCTACTCACATTTTCATTTGTATTCTGGTATAGATTAATCCCAAACCATCTGCTAGGTTTTGTTAAACTCCAAGGCAAAGTCACAGGTCCAGACTTCAGCAAAAAAGCCATCCTGGCTGATCTGAGCTTTTTAAAGCAGTCATGTTGCTTCTCATGACTGAAGAAATATTGTGTGAAGGTGCGGAGCCATTAGGTTTAAAAACTCATTTATTCCTGCAACTAATGACTTTTTCTTCTTGACTCTGAGTGAGTTTCTTGATATTTGTCTTTTATTTCTCATCTTGTGTATTCATTTGATGTTGTTTTTTACTGCAGGCTGTGAAACAAATTACCTGCAGGAGAAAAAAAAAAATCCTTGAATGCCTTGAACCTGTGTCATGGAGATTAAAAATGTACGACGCTCAGTGAGGCCTGTAGGGCGAGAGATGAAGCCCCGGGCTTTGCTTTCTTTTCTTTTTCTTTCTTTTCTTTTTTTTTTTTTTTTTTTTAGTGCATTGCCTGGTCTCAGTTTGGGGTGAATTGTCTGGGACATCCACTCCTCAGAAAATGGGTAGCTGTCTTGTATGCTTCCCACTTGTGAATAATCTTTCCCTCACGAGGGTTATTAATTCAAATTTAATGTTTTTGCAATAGAAGTGCAGGTGTTGCACAAACTGCTGTCCCCTGTAAGGTTCGACCACAGTCCGTGGTCGCTATTAGCTGCAGCGGTTAGAAGTGTGTGTCACACTTCAGGGTTGGAGCCGTTTCCCAGCATTAAAATGGCGGTGCCCGTTTCCAGTTAAAGACTCTGGGTTCATCCACCCCAGACACAACAATGCTAAGTTATTTTAACATACATCTCCAGCAGTCTCTTTTTTTGAGTTAATGAACTCATAAAAAAGATTTAGTTTTGGCCATATCGATGTATCCAGTTGTCTTCCCATGAGGGAGTTTTGTCCTGACACTGCTTGCCATTGCACTCGAGGGTCATGCTCTGGGTTTCTGAGATGCATCTAGAGATGACTTGACGTAAAACTTTAACTGAATTAAATTAAATATCGTCCATCCCTATTTCTCACTGTAGATCACTGAAATCCACTTGTTTGGAAATAGTTTCATAACTCTTAACAGATTAATGTGCAGCAGTACACACTTCTCTCAGACCACTGTTTGTGTCTTCCCCTCTGTGCATTGTGTTAACACACACCTCAGAGCTCCAGATCAGCCGACTGTCTACACACCTGCTGATGATCAGCTCATCAAGAGCTGATTATTTTACACTCTGATTCCAGAGTCACAGCGCACGACATGAAATAATTAAACAAATAATGAATTTACAGAATGTTCCGCTGTGATCGAACATACGTGCATACATACGTATTTCAGGATCTAAACACGTAATCACGTCATCAGCAGGTTGTCGTAGTGATGTTGGTGCGCTTTGAAAAAGAATAAAATAAAATCAAGAAAATGAAGTGTCTTTCTTCTTCATTTAAGTTTCACGTTTTTCTTTGCGTTTCTCCGTTGTATCTACCGCTGTTGTTGCTAGGCAACTGTGCTGTTTAGATGCTGATGCTTACGTTCTACCATTCCTATAGGTTGGTTAGCTAACAGAGATGGTAGAGGCAGCTACAGGCCGTCACTCTGAGACGAATTCTCCAGATTTCTGACACTGTTGACATCTGTCTCAGACGTCTTTGGTCTCCAGAAGGTTCTGTCTTTCATCTTTGTTCCTGTCTCATTGGTAGATCTGTGAACACCGTTGTTAAGCTACGATGGAGTATTTTTACCTTCACTGAGCACATTTTGTCTGAGATGGCTGAAATCGTACAGTGTGAACGCGAATATTAGATCCTATCAGATCAATAAAAGGGGACTTCGTATTGTCCACATGATTTTTGTTTCTCTTTTGCTTCATTTTTGTTGGATAAATAATGGCACGGTTAAAAGAATAAAAATCACATGTTGTTGCTATGATTACATAATGTCTTTAACTATGTTTTCACACACACACACAACAAAACAACATGTATTAAAACAGTGTATAAACCATTCAGAATGATAGCGCTGGTACAACAACGTGGAGGCCCTTTAGTACAAGCGAACATTGTTGAAATTATTGCTGCTGATCATGTCCAACCTTTTATGACCAGTTTACAATCTTCTGATGGCAGCTAGCAGCGGGATAATGTGCCATGTCACAACGCTCAGATCATCTGAAAGTAGTTAATTTAACATGATAATAATGTCTTTATTCAAATGGCCTCCACAGAGAGCAGATCTCATTCCAAACAAGGACCTCAGTGACGTCTCGGAGCAGTGCAGCTGACACATCTGCAGAAACTTTGCAATGTTATAATGTCATCAGGGACCAAAATCTCAGAGAGATGTTTCCAGCACCTTGTTCAATCTATTCCAGGAAGAGTTCTGAAGACAACCTGGTCCAACCTGGTATTATCAAGATGTAACTCATAAAAAAGCCATTAATTGTAAATTACTGCACAAAAAAATGCTAGTTTTACATCCTGCACAGGCCCGTTGGGCCTAAGAGCAGCAACATTCTGCTTTGTGACACTTGCATGTTAACCAATACTGCCTGATAAAGCCATTTACCTAAACTCACCTCCATTCCTTCTGAAAATTAGGTTAGACAAGAAGCAGAAACAGACATGGTGACAGTCTGTGAGATAAACTAATCTTTCTGTAACACTATCACTGTAACATTAGCGTTGATTTAAACCTGCTATTTTTGTGTCTGTGGACAATCAGCGTGAATAAGAGCAGAACTGATGTTAGCTATCAGCAGACCTTTCTTGTTTTATTTTAGCTTCATCAGAAGTTTCAGTTTCTTATATCGAGCCAAATTCAGAGAGATAAAATCATTTAAGTAAACAGGAGGTAATGCAAAGTGAGTCAGAAAGGAAGAGACATAAAGTGAGTCAGTTCTGTTACTGGCCAAAACAGATGAACGGAGTCTTTATGCCACACGTTTTATTATGATGGAGTATCTGCCAGAGAGATGCAGCAGGAGGGACGTTCTGCTGTGATTAGGGTTTTGTGTGCATTGAGGGACTGGAAGTCAGGGTAATGGCAGGTTGGCTCAGACAGCACAGCTGATCTGATCTTGTGCCAACTGTCTAACCACATAAACATGAAAAAAAACACGAAAGACGGTGGAAACTCAAATCCTGTGAATTAATTCTACGACGCAGGGATCCTGAAGCCAGAGTTTTCTGTCTGAGAACAGGAGCCGTTCCTTTATTCAGTGTGTCTAAAGTGATGTGACATATCCATAGTGGGAAACATGGGTTATCACTATTATTAGGAGGGTTAATGTATGAATAAAAGCTGAAGTAGGATCAAAGACACGCTGGAAACGTTGATGCACTCCTCAGGGGTGAGTCTGGTGATAACACCTTCCCCTACACAAACCTACAAAACCTTTCAGAAATTCAGCAGACTACCAGTGTGGTTTACGTGTGTTTTGTGCCGAAAAGTATGTACATAAATGAGGCTTTTAAAATGCATAAGGCTGCACATTTCTGCATCAATCCAGGCCTCACACACCTGTGCTGCTGCAGCTCCTGCTGTCAACCAAATGTGTTCTGACACAGCTCGTGCTGCGTGCAACCAGAAGTGGACCAGGTCATCTGTGTGCCGAGAATGTCGATTTTGTGATCTCCTAATTGTGTTGTGTGAGCCATTTGTTCTCCTATCACTTCATTTCACCGTTGGCCCTCTCACAGAGCCTGTGGCAAACACTCAGTCCCATATCTGTGTGTCTTGGATCAAAACAGCTAAATAGCATTATCCAGATGGCACCCTGAGGGCCAAGGTTACAGCAGACCTGTTTCTTGACTTTTTTCATGAAAGGCGCTAATGTGAAATGTACCGTTAGAACAGTGGTGTGGTTCTGAGCCACAGAGCACACTCCAGAGAGTCTGTGATCTTTATCCATTTGTGAATGAGGCATGTGAGTAGAAAAATCAGTAAATAGGATGTTGTTGGCCCTGAGCTTGAAATCAAATTAGAAATTTAGTTTAAACAGCTGAAATATACATTTTTGCAGTAACAATGTTTCATAGCTAGAGAAGCACATGACTGTAAAGTTGTCATTTAAAACCAGACAGCAGGAATCCAGTAGAGACCACAGTCATCATGACTACAGTGGTCTCTCTGAGGAAAAGTGCGTGATCCGATTAAACTCATTATCTAGTTTCAGCCACAAACTTGGTTCTTCCATTAACAATGTCAGTAGAATGCATGTCAACAGCCTCAGTGACAAACCTGTCACGCTTCAGCCCTTTTCAGCTCATTGTCTCGTTTTAGGTGACTTCCACAGCTTTTACCAACTTTATCCCTGGCAGTTGTTGAGAGACTAAAGACTGGATAAACCCGGTGTAAGTTCAAGGCAGCTAAAGAGCAACACATTTTTCTAAAAATGGATGAAAGCAAATTATTTAGAACTTGCATTCACAGGGTGGATGGGAACGTTGCACCAAATTTGCTGGAAATGTACCCATGAGAGCGTGCAAAGACGCTCATACACTAACTCTGATTTATTGCTGCCATCAAAAACTGGACTGACTGAGACTGGGACTGAGAGGAGCCAGGAGACAGCTGAGCGGCTAGGTTATGGTGAGATGTAGCAACTTACCGCAAATTTTGTGATTTTACAACAGCCTCCCAAGACCTGAGCGCTGGTTTGGCGTGCATTTTGGATTTCTTCTAGCTATTTGTGGTTAGGAGGAACCAGTAAATATGATATCCAGATATTATCATTGAACATGAAGCTCTTTTTGAAGCAAATGTTATCCACAAATGGACCCTCAGTCTGAGTTTTCTCAGAACACAATCAAGATACCACAGAACTAAGTATTATGTTGCCGACAACCAAAAATGTGATGTCCTCATGTGTGGACGCCAGGTCTTAGGAGGACAGGCTTGCTCATTTTTTTACAAAACGTTGCAACAAAATGTTTTTTGCATAAACATGATTTTTGGATCAAAAGTTGCTTTTCTCAGAAATCATTGTAATTTGTTGTATTTTTATGTTTTAATACGATGTCCAAAAATTGCAATTTTGCAAAAGATGGTATTTTATGACAAACTTTTTTGTGACGACATTTGTGATGGTTTTCAGAGCGAAAAGTCTCAAACTTGCGAAATTCTCAACTTTACAACAAAAGTTACTTTTTATAGTCAGATAGATCAGAGTCACATCTGGACAGATGTAGGGTCTGGAAACGAGGCAGGAACAATTGTTGCTTCTGGACGAAGTTGGTTAGTGCTGCAACCAATCAGAGCGCTGGAAACGAGTCAGTGTTGGTCAGAGACACCAACATCATGGAAATAGAGTCCAGCGACTGTTGCAGACTGCTGACAATAACTGGTGCGCTCAGCTCAAACACAATGAAAACGACTGTTGGTGCCACCTAACGTTAGATAAATATACACAATCATGTTCTGATTACTTCTAGAACAGCTTCCTCTATTGTTGGAGCAAGTTTACCAGACGCCTGCTATCATCTATAAATCACATCTTCCTCATCCACCACAATCACAAGAAATTCTCATAGAATAATAATAAAAATAATAATAATAACTCGCATTTATAAAGCGCCTTTCATGGAACCCAAGGTCGCTTTACAAGGTTGAGAGAAATGAAAACTAGTCTGGGAAAGCCAGGGAGAAGAGTATGTTTTGAGGTTTGATTTGAAACTGTGGAGGGTGGGGGAGTTGTGGATTTCAGGAGGGAGAGAGTTCCAGAGGGTGGGGGCAGCCACGCTGAAGGCCCTGTCCCCGAAGGTTTTCAGACAGGTATGGAGGATGGGAAGGAGACCAGCATCAGCAGACCGCAGGTTTCTGGGCAGAGTGTGATGGTGAAGGAGGTCAGACAAGTATTGGGGTGCAAGAGAATGGATGGATTTGTAAGTGAGTAGGAGAAGTTTATACTGTATACGAAACTTGACCGAGAGCCAGTGGAGGTTGATGAGGGTGGGGGTGATGTGCTGCCAGGGTTCTCACTTACACCAGGCCCTGGCAGCTGAGTTTTGCACGTACTGGAGCCTGTCCAGGGTTTCTAGTCAAAGGCTCCATTACAGTGGTCCAACCGGGAGGTGATGAAGGCGTGGCGTAGAAGTCTTTAATTAACTGTTAATTGCCGCTGATTCAAACGACCGCTGTTCACCATCCAGACTACAACGTCTCAGGTCTTTCATCATCACATTAAACCCTCTCAGAGAAGGACAGACTGATCTGATTGGCTGCTCAAGCATAAATAATTAGCTTCCATAGAGAGTAGCTTTGCCTGAGCAAATTTTAATTCGCTCGCAGAACGTCTACAATTTATTTTTTTTTTAAACTTGTGTTTTTATAAGACGAAATTGTGATTTTTAGGACAAAAGTTTTAATGCGAATATCAGAACGTTAAAAAAATATCATCGAAGACCAAGTCCAGGAACTGGCAGGAGATCTGACCACACAGCTGGTTGGAAAAAAACAAAGACGATGGTAACCTTTTGATGGTAACCTTGATGCTGATGTGGCCCAGAATGGTTTGACGTCCCTGACCAAGTCGAATCCTGAGCTGGCCTCGTTCCTGTCTCACAGCCAGACCAGCCACCGCTGCTGTCAGCCCTCGTCATCAACAGGACTTCACATACAGAATCATGTCCATGGATCCAACGTGAACGGTACTGTGTGTATGTTTGACTGAACATGAAATAAATGAGACAGACCTGTTATAAAGAGTAAATTTAACTGAGCTTTAACTTCTTTGATGAGACGAGCAGTATGTTGGATTCTGAAGTTGGGACGCGAGACGTTTCTTGGCTGCGCCTGAAGTCGCCCCCTAGTGGCTGTAGACTCTGAATCTGTTGTAAAAAAAAAACTGATTCCCTACATAGAAGACTCAATGTTTCCCACAATGCACCATGATATATGTTGATATTCTCTAGTCCAGCGCTCAAACAGGAGAAAGGAAAATGGCAAAGACACAAATGAACCAGTGTGATTGCAATCAGCATGAAATCACAGATAAAACGTTTGATTTGTTATATTTAAAGTGTTTATGTTTGTTTCAGAAACAGTAATCAAAACTGTCAGTGCTACAGCTTACTGAGGTTAGCTCAAAGAATGCTGCTGTTTTTTTTTAATTAAGTCTAATTAGGTCTAAACTAGATTAGTTACAAACTTTAAAAACCAGTAAATCAGTTCGAGGAAATGATTTTTGACTGTCATATTAACACCAGCGACAGCGCGATGGAAGAGTTTCATCTCAGGAGCTGATGGTGATGTAGCAGATTTAATTCAGTTTTATCTATATAACAATTATTACAACACAGGTTGTCTGTCGAAGCTTCTCAGAAACCCAGAACATGACCTTTACGCAACAATGTCAAACAGTGACAAGAAAAAAACCTCCGTCTTAGGAAGAAACCTTGAGCAGGACCTGGATCACCGGGGAGGACCCTCCTGCTGAAGACCAGCCGAGCAAAGGAAGAAAAGAGGAGAAGCAAAGGAAGAAAAGAGGAGGAGCGATGGAAGAAAAGAGGAGGAGCAAAGGAAGAAAAGAGGAGAAGCGATGGAAGAAAAGAGGAGGAGCAATAGAAGAAAAGAGGAGGGGCAAAGGAAGAAAAGAGGAGGGGCAAAGGAAGAAAAGAGGAGGAGCAATGGAAGAAAAGAGGAGGAGCAAAGGAAGAAAAGAGGAGGAGCAATGGAAGAAAAGAGGAGGAGCAATAGAAGAAAAGAGGAGGGGCAAAGGAAGAAAACAGGAGGAGCAATGGAAGAAAAGAGGAGGAGCAAAGGAAGAAAAGAGGAGGAGACAGGATTTAACCCTGCTGAGGGCTGAGAAGAAACACCTGTTCTCAGGGAAGAGATTCTCCTCTGCTGTTGGATTTAAGGCACCTCACAAGCTAAACCAAATACTGCCATCATGAACTTTCATAGTCTGAAAGTTACAGAACTCAAGTTAAATTCAGAAATCAGCAGCCTCTGTCTCTTGTAAATGTAACGTTGCTATAACCGTTTAACCTACAAGTTGACGGCGTCTCGCTGGCGCAGCGACAGCAACACGTCTCAGTCGTCTCTCCCTCCTGACTCATCATCTTCTTTGAATCATCATTTCAATGAGCATCAAAGTGAAAAAGAAAAGGTTTATGGTGGACTGCGTTTTCAAAATAACTGCCGTTTATCTGAGCAACAGGACGAGTGCCTGAACACTTATGTACTAACCCTGGACTAGCGGACCAGATGGAAACCTGGGAGTGGTTTTGGACTCGCGACTCTCTGGGTTGGAATTCCAACATCTGGAAGCGTTCCAGCTGAAACTGGAACCAAGGTCCAAATGCAACACATGATTAGGCAGTGATATCAAACGTTCCTATGGAGTCCAGTCCGGAGCCTCAAAGCACACCAACATGATGACTGGGTGGGGTTTGGGGAACTCCTTCTCTTCAATGGGTGATTAATATTTTTGTGTTAATGTGAGAACATTTAATTAATCGTTTGCTGTGATGTGTAGGCAGAATTTCAGGTAAACTGCTCCGACCCAACCTTTGATCAAAACGAGGTACAGCCCTATGTTGTTTTTTTTAATGCGTTATGTAAATAGTTTTGACTTGACTTGATCGAAGCTAAAATTAAAAAAGGCAAAACCTTCAGAACTAAAGGGACATTTCACAAAAACAGAAATCTTTTGTTCAGCTTTTTTTCTCTAAAACATGCTGTCACGTCTGTGCGACCGGAGTGAAAAGGCTTGAAGCCGTGCTGATCCAAGCACTAAAATCAGATTTGAATTATTGCCTCCTTAACTTTGTCTCCCTCCAGAAATAGATTTCCAGATGCAATCAATAACTCACAAACCTCACAGAATCCTGTTTTTATTGGGCTAATTTCTAAGGCTGTAAAAACTGACATGGTACAACACATTTCCATTTAAGTCAGAAAAATCTAAAAATCTATTCTTTTTTTTTTTCTTTTGTTTGTTTGTTTTAGAGCTGACTCTCTAATACCCCCCCAACACACACAGTCCTTTTATATAAAATTGAAATTTCTCACCAGTCGGGCTCACAGGTGGTTCCGATCTTGCTCACGGTGTATCTGTTCCAGCCCAGCACGGGAGGGAAGGTCCAGACGAAGGAGAAGGTCCAGACGAACAGCAGACCCAGCATGGCGTGCTTCGCCTGCAGCCGGATGTTCCCGAGTGGACGGCAGATCACGAAGAACCGCTCAAAGGACAGAACAGCCAAGGACCAGAGGGCCACGATCCCTGAGCAAAGCAGCCGTCAGAAACATGAAACAGATCTGGACCAGCATGGTATGGGGGTTAGGGTTAGTGCTGATGCAATTCACGGACTGGATATCAAAATGACAGCAGCGATAAAAGAAAAGAATATTTGAAATATTTTGTAATATGACTGAAACATTGGCATATTTTTATTGATCTTGGTCTGCAGAAACCATACAGCCTGATACACTCTTCACTCCCAAAATACATTTTTATTATCTGTGCCAAAGGTGCCGACCAAATTAAGGAAAAAAGGGTTTTTAACTTCGCAGCTCCATGTGCTTGGAACAAACTGCAAAAGGCCCTGAAACTGGTGGAGCTGGTTTCACTGGACACTTTTAAGGAGGTTCTGGATGCCTTGATGGACTCGTCCGTATGCAGAGCGTTTCTTTGATTAATTTAAGCACTACTCTCACTTTGTCATATTATCTTAAATGTAAATATTCATTTTCATGTTATATTATGTTTTCCTGGTTAAATAAGATTTAACTGGTTGATTGATATTAATAATGTCTGAGAGCCAGACAGTGCCTCCAAAAAAAAAAAAAAAATTCATTTTGAATCAAATTTATCTGGAATGTGTCCATATGATGCCACTTTTATGCCAATTCACACTGAAGAAGTATCACAACAAACTCTGTCTCTGTGATGAAGATGATAATAATATTCAACAAAAAAAGGATCAGTATTGGTTGTCGAGGGCTTTTTCATTGGAAATGGAAAAGAAGTGAATAAGAGCATTTCTAACCACGAAAATCACTCTTCTGTGTTTTCTAATATAGTAATAATCCAAGAGAAATGAATTCATAAAATGAAACCTCAAAATTCATCTCTCAGTTCCCCACCACATTTCAAAAGGCCATTCTACCGAGATGATAGGAGCTTCAAAATAGGGTCACCTGATTTACTCTTTGTGTCGTCTTAATTTTTGATAAAATAGCCCAATTTTTCACATGGCAGCGGTAGATGTGGCTGCACTGCTGCTAGAAATACTTTAATGATCTAGGACGGGCGAGTGTGACTCCTAATGAGCTAAAAGAAAAAAAAAGGGTAGACTTTAATTGTTGCAATAAGTCACTTTCAGAGGCTGGTTAATTACTATCCCTGCACAGTGAGGAGCTCTTTGTGTCTGCCTGTAGACTCACTAGAGAGGACAAAAGAGTCGGACAAAACTGGACGTTCAATTACCGCACACACTTTAACAACACTGCCTGACCTGTGTGGTCACCAGTGAAATTAACACCGTCACCCCAAAAGTTGCTGTTTTTTGTGTTTGTTTTGTTTTAGCAAGATACAATGTATGTTTTTCCAGAAAACTCTCAACCACGTCTTTATCTGTTCAGTTCTAATGCATTTATCATGAACAGAATGACTGAGCAGAATATCAATTGAGGCTTCAGTTCCTTTCAAGTGGAAGAGCTGCAACATACACATACATGTAGACGTTCTGGAACAATGTATAATCAGTCAGAGAAACAGCTGCTGAGGTGTAAGTTAGAGAGGCTATCGAACCAAAGCCCCTTTAGGAATGTAAGCCTCCTTCAGAGGGCTAATTATTATACATCATCACGACTTCCACAGTGATAAACTGGGATGTCAGATGGCTGGTTTCAGGAGCGGGCTGCCTTGCATTCCAGCAGCAAAGGCTGTTTTCTCTTTGTTTGTTTTTTTCTTTGAGTTGCCGCGTGCCAGAATGCTTAATTTCCCAAGTTATTTGATTTCACATGCTTTTAATCTGTGATAATGATTCAGCGCATTATAACGCTCAATCATTGGGACGCACACACACAATGAAATTCATCTGCCACATCTGCAGTTCTCCCACACGACTGGTCCCAGTGGAGCAGTTCAGCATCCCTGTCTGGGATTGAAGTCCACATCCTCATTTCAAAGCTGTCTTATTAAAGCACGGCAAGCTGAATAAACATTTCCAAATGACAGTTATTTGAGGATATGTCTCATTTAGTCACATGAAACTCATCATGCTGTATTCTTTTTGGAATTCAGGCTGGCTGTTTGTCAGTCTGTGATAAAGAGACCCTCCTCTGTGCGGTCCATCCAAGATACCAAAAGTGGGCTTTGTATGTTTTGTACCTTCTTTGCTCCTGGACACACACACAACGGGTCTCTTATCAGACTCTCATGATCCAACTTTTGGAAACTCTACATGCTGTTCCGCAAAGAACAAAGAAAAAGAAAAAACACAGAACCCACTGACTTAGTCGAACTGGTGGTCACGGTGCTGGTAACCTACTTATGGCAAGTCATGCGTCGTGGGATGTGAGAAGACTTCAATGCCACACTTGTGCTGTGTGCATGGCTTTGACTCACAGGGACTCCTGATACTGATTCCCACAAGCTGTTTCTGCACACGAATGGCGGCGTAAAGATGCATTCTCTGCAGGTGCAGTTATCAAAAACATGACCACAGATTTCACAAGATGGTAGAAAGCAGGAGCACTTTTGTATCCCATATACATTTTGTTTTTGTTTTTTGTTTTTACAAACATCTGTTCTGTATATCATCCAAATCTTTGTGTTTCAGTGAGCTGAAGTAGCAGACTGCACACTAACTTTAAATAGTGTAAGAGCTGGAATTATTTTAATTGCAGAGCTGGATTAAGTTGGGTAATGCTGCTTTTACACACCTAATTGTGTGTGAGGGACCTCTTTTCAGATGCTGATGTAGGTCAAACCATTTATTTTGACATTTTTCATGGAAATTATTAGCTTATGTAACTTTTCCCGATCATGTCCTCTTACACGAACAGGTGTTAAAAATGAAAAGTTATCCGCCAACACTGACAGTTACAGCACAGTGTAAAAGTCTTGGTCTGGTTTTCTCAAACTTTTACTGACATCCAAATTTGATTTTAAGTCTCTTTAAAATTCACACAGAAAACACAGGACCCTGGCTCTGTTAAACCTGAACAGAACAGAATCCAGGTTATATCACGCCATACATCTGCATGTGACGGACTTTGAAAGAAAGAAAAAGAGTTAAAAGTGGATGGATTTGTTCAGAACCTTGTATTTCTGCTCTGTTATTTATGTTATTAGTTTGTGTCTAGTTTTGTATTATATGTGTGATTGTGTTTATTTTAATGTGTTCAATGGTCAAAGTTGTTTCTGTTCCTTTGTTTCAGTTCTGAAAAGCACTTTATGTTAAACAATTGTTTTGGAAAGTGCAATACAAATACAACCTGAAACCTGAATTTTATCTACTTCTTCAACTGGAGTAAAAAGAAATGAGAGAAGATACACCTACCGAAAAAGGTAACGGCAAACCCCTCCAAGACACAAGCCCACTTTCCGAGGAAGAAATAGCCCCTGGCGTTTGTCAGGAAACTTATTAGTCCACCGGTGAGGGACACCAGAAAGTCAGCAATGGCTAGATTTACTATGATGTAGTTCAGGGGCTGTCTGAGTTGTTTGAACTTGTAAGTGACAAACATGACGAGGAAGTTCTCGGTGAGAGAAAGCGAGGTGACCACAAACATGACGACAGCCAGGACGGTAAAGTTCCAGGGCGCGATGTTCTTGATGGGTCCGCTGAATGGATCATCGGTGGTGGAGAGCTCAGCTGCCACGGTGTAGGACACCGCGTTTACTGACAGGCTCATGCTATCCATTGTCCATGCCCAGAGAGCCGGCTACCTGCTTTACGACCTCAATCAGAGGGGAAAAAAATCTATTTTGCTCTCTTTTTCTTCTGCTCACAACTTGACGCGGAGTCGCTGCGGGACAGGTGTTAGACGCGCCGCCTGCGCATGGCATCCTGCGCGCCCTGGCGCTCTTCTCCCACAAAGTTCATGTGTTGAAATCCGCGACAGCTGAGGCGCATGTTGAGGCACTACGGTCAGAATAGTCGCTCAAATGTGTTGGAAGAAAACAGCGGATCGCTGCTGGGAGACGTGAACGGCGGCGGAGCAGAAGTTGCGCGCTGCGGTCTCTCGAAGCGCAGCTGAGCGAACGGCTGATGGGTGGCATCTTGGATGGTCTTATATAGGCGGCTCCTGCATCACTGCTGCCCTGGGGAGAGGCGAAAAGACCCTTTCTTCTCATCCACGCGTGCTCCTTTTCACATGAAAGACTAAGGGCGGAGTGGCCACCGGAACACCGGGACTTTTCGCGGTAGGGGGCAGGACAAGTGGACCGAAACGCAGCGTACTGCAAAAAGGTTTAAAGTCAATTAGTATTGGCTTCAATCAACTGTCCTCCAGTGTGTAGTTATTGGCCCTGACAGGGAGGGTTACGATTGGGTGGTCTACAATCTAATTCTGTATCCTCACCTCAGTATCCTCAGTGTATCCTCAGTTAACTTTGTCTTTCAACAGAGTCCTCGACTAAAAGGCGGATACTTAAACATGTAATTGCACATCAAAGTGCGTCAAAAGTGCAAACTTTTGTTCTGCTGTTATTGAGATGACAGTATAAACTCAGTGTGTGTGTGTGTGTGTGTGTGTGTGTGTGTGTGTGTGCCCGCGCTGAGGTCTAGGAAGCTTGTTCCTTTCTCTTC
>JBAMYA010034978.1:0-15703 GCA_037176975.1 Arrhamphus sclerolepis | reverse complement strand
GCAGTTTAATCTGTGGGATTTTCAGTGTGGATGTTAAAATCACCAACAATGACAACATGGTTGACATCTGTTGTGATAACAGCAGCAGCTAAGAGAAGTTGTTGGAAGAACTTCAGAGAACCTTGGAGGTCTGTGGATGATTAATAACAAGATTTCTGGGCTGCTTTTTAGCAAACACACAGATATTCAAATGAATCAAAACAACCACATGTTGACTGTTTGCACTGAAATGAGTCTTTAAATAAGGCAGCAATACCACCACCTTCCTGTTTGTCAGAGAAACATTCAATGAGTTAAAGTTTGGAGGAGCCGAGTCAATGAGAACTGGGGCACTGTTACTGTTGTCTAACTAGGTTTCAGTTAAAAACATAAAATCAAGATTTTGCTCGATAATAAAATCACTGATTAAGGCTGACTTGTTGTTGAGAGATCAAACATTTAGCAGAGCTACCTTTGTAAAGTTAGTAGTGGGGGCCTGAACAGGATCTTTAGGATTTCGAGTTTATCTATCAAGTTTTCTCCTCTTAGTTTCACATCCCTGCCGCATGCAGTTGAAATCAGCCATCTTCAGTTTTTTCAGTTCCTTCAGTACCTTCGGGAATGACAACATGGAAATATATACTTAAATATAATAAATAAATAAATAACCAAGACACCAAGAACTGAATTCCCAATCTTCACAATTCTGGCTCATCCTTTGGTAAAATTTTCAGATGCTTGAAGATCCCACGTTCATCTGCTCAAGCAATAAAACACAGGTTAAAACAGCATGGGAGCACACAGGCATCACACCGCTGGGGAAGGTGACTTCTGTTTCAGAAACGAATATGCTTCTGTGTCAAATGTGCAAATGAACCTGGAACAGTGATGAAACGCCCTGCTGTAGAGTATAAACTGCCTTCTGGACTGACGTGAGTTCAAAAAGAAAGAAAGAAACAAACAAACAAAAGACAGATTACAGTTTGCAACAGGACATTGGGAGAATATGCATAATTTTCTATATAATGAGGAGATTAAAATTTGACAGTTTGGTTATAATGATCATTATAATGTTTGTAGCAGCTGCAGCTGTAGCTGTAGCAGGCCACCATCACAGACATGAAGTATGGGGGTGATAGCATCTTGTTATTGGGCTGATATGTATGTGCTTTGTGAACTTTGCAAAATAGATGAAAGCAGCGCTCAAAGTGTTGTGTAAAAAAAAAGAAAACCATAATCATGACTCACCTCCGCAAGTTCTCACATTATGGACCAAGACTCCAGCAAGATGTTGTAAGAAGCCTGTGGTGGGCTTCTCAAAACAAGTGGGTCAAGTTCAGCACTTTAAAGCCAGGCCATGTAGAAGCCCGTGCTCATATACTTCTGATTTCAAAGGAAAACAAAGTCATCATTCACACCTTACAGTTGCAACTATATCTTATCAAATGTTTTGTCCCAGGTTTAACGGGACTCTGTTACAGCCCAAACCCAAGAATAACACAAACAAAGCCTAAAAAACGAAGCAGGAATTCATCTTGTGTTTTTATGCCGTAGTTTATTACAGTCTCCATTTTTATTAATCCAAACACACAGTTTTTATGAATCCAAACACTGCATCTACACACACAAACATGTGCGTGTAGATTCAGTGTGTTTGGATGCCTCTGGATCTACACGCACTCTTCTGCAAGCAGCGTTAAAAGGATAAATGAAGACCTTCAGATAAGAAGAACATATCATTTTTATTAATTCACAAAAAGCTGCCAAAAACAGTGAAAAGTAGGACTTGCAACATTTCACGATCAGAGCGCTGATTACAGAGAATAGCTGAAAGGTTTCAACAGGGATGTTACCCAAGTCAGAAAACAGAAAACACTACATGAAACAACAAAGATGATTTCACCATCTCTTCCTGTTTAAAAGATTCAGTTTCTGATAGCGAGAGAAAAATATTTTTTTC
The DNA here is from genome assembly GCA_037176975.1 of Arrhamphus sclerolepis. Taxonomy (NCBI): domain Eukaryota; kingdom Metazoa; phylum Chordata; class Actinopteri; order Beloniformes; family Hemiramphidae; genus Arrhamphus; species Arrhamphus sclerolepis. Next base: position 13,764 of record JBAMYA010034978.1, on the reverse strand, counting down.
TCCAGTCTTATGGTTGAAAAGAAATGAAAAAAAAGGAGTTTCCATTGTTCAATTGGAAACACTGACATCTCATTTCAGAACCACAATCACAAGCGCAAAATATCTAAAACACTGATAAGTTTCTATACCTGAACAGCACACAAACTTTGTAAAATGTACAATAGCAAAACCTTAAAACTGACATCTGTTCTCAAAGCTGCATAACACTATCAAGTTTGGCTAAATCTTTGCATTTTTAAATGAATGGGGTCAACAGGGCTGTACACTATAAATAAAGTTTGCATGGAGGTAGGTTTTATTTTTGCTCAATTGTCTCTTTGCTTTTTCTCTGTGGGGTCAGAACAAATTGTATGCTTCAGATTTGAGATTTCTGACATTATTTTACTTTTGGAAAAATGCAGTTTCATATATACAAGACATATATTGTGTCACAGAAGATGAGTCCCTTTACAACATTTGTCATTTGACTCGATCCATATCCAGAGTCAGATCAGACCAAAGTTCTTTGTGTGATTTGATTTGTCACAAATAGCTATTAATCTTTATAATCTCTCGCTCTCTACCCAGTGCCACCCTTAGATTTTGAATTGTCATGCCACATCTTATTTGTCATTTATCTAAGTTTTAATTGAATGTTTACAACAATATTGAATCAAATTACTCTCTCTGCACTTTAATAATAATGACTTTTGGTCAGATGTATGGGCACCATCTGACTATAGGAATAATCCCCCAGAGAGAGTAATTTACATGGTTACAGAGGTGTTTTTAGACCTGATGCTTCCGAAGCTGTTAGTGGACCCTTTCCTGTAAGCCACACGGGTCTCTTTGCTGATCAGGCCATGCTTGTAGAGCGCCAAGAGGAGCTGGTTTCTGAACTTCTGCCCAATGAAGCCGTACAGCACTGGATTCACCGCACAGTGCATGAAGGCCAACACTTGGGTCACCTTTAGTATCACCTCCACTCTGTAGAGATCTTCACATGCAGCTTTGAGGGATCCCCCCCGTATGAGCGTGTCGATCAGAACACTAATGTTATGAGGCAGCCAGCAGAGAATAAATGCTAACACCACCGCTAGGATCACCCGCATGGCCTTGTGCTTTTGTTGGTTGCGGGTGTGAAACAGTGTCACCACCGTCCAGCCATAGCAGACAGCCATGACCACCAGAGGCAGGAAAAAGCCCACTGTGTGGCGCAGAATTCGCATGCTGACTCGCCACTGGTTGCTGCTTTCACCAGTTAGATTTTCATAGCAAATGGTGTGGTTCATGTCAGGACCTTGCATGGCTTCCCTCGTAATTGCCACAGGTAGAGACAGCACTGTAGCCACCAGCCAGACGATGCAGCAAACCACGCTCACCAGCAGGTGATGCGAGGACAGCCCGCGCGTAGCTCTCACAATGGCAAAGTAGCGGTCCACACTGATGCACACCAGCAGGAAGATGCCACTGTAGATGGATACCTCCTGGAAGCCTGAAAGGAGTTTGCACAGGAAGTTGCCAAAGAGCCATCCATAATGGCTGTAGGCAGCCCAGAAGGGAAGGGTAAGACAGAAGATGAGGTCGGCCAGCGCCAGGTGCATCAAGTACACATCTGTGCTAGTTCTGCCCTTTTTCATTGAGCAAACCACAAAGATGACCACACTGTTGCCCATGATGCTGATTACAAACACGATGATGTAGACAACCATCAGACCGATGGAGTTAAACCCAGGCACTTTTGTGCTGCAGGGAGCTGAGGAGTCATCAGGCTCAGACGAATAGTTGTAAAAATCCGAAAGCAATTCTTCCCATTGCTGCTGAAATAAAAACAAAATCAAAGCATTTGGTAAACAGTAGTCCAAAAATACAATAAGGTTTCTAATTTTGATGTTCAAATAAATTTGCTCTGTTAGTGTGTCTTTGCCTATTTCTCGGCTCGTTAGAACACAAGTGTTTCATTCTGCTTGGACTGATGTCCGTAGCTGTGCTTCCTACTGAAACTAGGGTTTTCTGTAAACTACAGTAAGATTAACTTTAGGTGACTAACTAGCAATTAGTTGACTAATTGCATTTTTTTTAAAGTAACTCGTGAAAACATGTTAGTCAGAATATTGTCTAATCTGGATTAAGTTCAAGAATTAGACATTTGTTGTCTATGTAAATGTAGTCACTGTTGGTACCTAGACTGGTACTCTGCCTGCTCATAGTACCCTCCTCTGGTACAAAATGTACTGAACCAATTGTAGCGGGATGGGGATAAACTTTATGTGATACAGGACCATCCAGAGGATACAATTTAATACTGCCTTCATCACATGCTTGCTTGCATGCCTGACCAAGAAAACAATTAGGACGTCTGGCCAGGTAAGTGCTGACCTTTACGCCCGCAAACAGAATTTCTAAACAGGTGGAAAGCTGAAATTTTTTCAGTCTAGCGCTGTCACGAAACTGAGCAATCTAGCATACCAGAGCCACATGCACACGTTGTCGAAAAATTAGGGTCAATACTGTAAATATTAACTCTTGGAATAAATTTGTCATTATAAGGCTTTTATGCATATGAAATGATCATTAATGTTGCCCCGCATACCATGGCAACGCATGGAAAAATGATCTTAGTATACACTGGCTAAGCTTGAATCACTCCCAGGACTTTCAGCTACAAGCGTAGGCAGCGCTGGCGGAGCTCCCCCACCAGGAAAACCAGGAAAACCCTCTGAATGGACAGAACACACAGAAGTGTATAGCTGTTCTTTGAAACTACAAAGCTCCACCTCTCTAAAACTGAAGCGCAATAATCCTGCAAATTCACCGACAGTAAACAGCTGCAATTTCCTGTAATTTCTCTAAGTGTGCAAAATAGACCACTGATGCTTTTGGAATTTAATGTCCAACATTCCTCAGGGAGAAAAGTTACGAGAAACCTCGGAAAAACCTTTTTAACAAAGACCTCACTTAAAAAGAATCATCACTAAAATTTTTTTCTTTTTTTTCTCGTCATTGAATTCGTCATGAATTCATATAAATCATTTATAATCTGTCATTATTCAAAAAGAAAAGAAAATTCAAGAATTACTTACAGATTGATCTTCTTCTATTTGACTGGTCAGCACCAGCTGATTCAAAAGAATCACTATGAAAAGCTGAAGCTTCATCTCCTCTGACTTGATGAGGTTTGAACAGGTGGAGCGTGAATTCAGCTGGTCGTCGAGGAGTTCTGTCTTCGCTTCAGATCTGCTCGACGTCCCGTGCAGCTTGTGGGGACTGAATGTTTTTACTCTTCGTATTAGGAAATAATGTGCGACGACTGAACAGGAAATCCACAAAGATTATCTATCTCCAGGACCTCGAATCAAAACACAACAGGTTGTGTAGTAAATCTATAGGTGAAATCATGCTGGTTGATTTTTTTACAAGATAGAGTTAGCAATATTTACAGAGCAAGGTTGCTGAATTACTGTGTTTATGCAGCCATAATAATGATTTAAAAAGCACACTGCACAGTAAAAAGGAGCATTTAAAGAGAACTGCAGGTGCACATCTGTCTGACTAGTCCTCAGCATCATTTGAGTCATCTCAAAATAATTTTAAAATGGAGACATTGAAAAACAATCTCCACATTCATGCTTTCTTCACTCCTTTTGTCTTTGTAATTAAGAAATTCAACCGTTTTCTTTTAAGACAATTCATATCCATGGATGGATGTCAGAGAGGGGTCAGGGAGGTCAAGGCCCATCCAACTTCATATCTAACTACTTTTGTTTTGCATCTTGAATGCTTTGTTGAACAGAAACGCAGCATTAACTTCATTAGTCCCCTCTTTCCAGGTCTCTGTCATAGAAGGACTAACAGAGCTAAAGAAGACCTTTTCTGTTCTCCATTTTAGTTAAAATTACTTCTATAGCTTGTTCTTCTGTTTTTTCTTCCTCTCTCCTCCTCTTTTTCAACATGAGCCATGTGCACAGCTGGACATGTTGGACGACGTTGCACCTTTGCACAGTGATCATCACCTCCTTATAGTGCTGGCTCGCTGGGGATTTATTGCTAATTAATCAGCAGCAGGAGCACGTTGCCAATTTAAAGATTCACACATTCAAAGAGTTTGTGAATGTAGAGTGGGTTTTTAAAGTGGAGGTGAGTCAGATGTAGAGTTTCTGTTACGGGGTGTTTCGTGTGTGGTGTAATTATGTGCGAGCCACAGACTTCACAAAGGAAGGAAACAACCTGCAGGAAGAAAAAGTTGCTTGGCTCATTCTTTCACCAGCCATATCTGACCCAACTCTAATTTAAATCTGACTTGTTTGTCGAGATAATCAAAGAACAGTGAGTTTTATTGAAGCTGAAAGAAAAATGAATGAATAAATCATAAAATATCTGATTAAATATTTAAGTACTTAATTCATTAATTGTCTTTTCTGTTCACGGTTCAACACTCAGCTGAAGTAGTAGAGTGCTGTTACATGAAATCTCTGTGTGAACGACACCTACAGGTTTTGATTTTTGCAAGATAATAACCAAACCACATTCTGCATGGTTCACATCTGTCTGGTTCTGCTGTAAAAACAGTCTCACTGAGGAACTAACCTGTCTGCATTCCAGATTTATTAGCCATTTAGGCAGCTGGTGCGTTACGAAACAAGAAATATGACAAATGAGCCTCCATGCTATACAGCTAATATAACGATAGAAAAACAAAATATCACAACAGAATGAAAATATATCTTCCAAATGTATCTTCTTGTCTCTTACAAAGCAGAGGAAGCCACAATGTGGTTAAAGTGTCAGTTGTTTCTTGAAACAAATTCAGCAAAAAGCATAGGAACAATTTCCATTTCCATTTTTGAGTCTTTGTTTCATTTTATTTGAATGCATTGAACCAAATGCATTTCTTCTGCTTTCAACAGGATTAAAAGAACGGTTTACTCAACTTCACACGTTTCCTCTTTTTTTTCTTTTTCACTTTCCAAAAAGGAAAGTAAATTAGTTCATTAGTTGTTTTGGAATTTTCTAAATAAGTAACATATGAGGAGGTCTTAAGAGGGTTAAATAAATGACTGCTGCATCATTGGATTGTGCATGCCAGAGTGTAGAGCAACCTACATATTCATTTTCTTTAATTTCTCTTGGTTACAGGGTTAGATAACAGTTGCACTCTCTGGTGTTGGATGTGTCTGCTACCCGTTCAGTTCACACGGGAGCTCCTCTGGTTGAAGTGTTGAAGTGCAAGTAAATTATATTTATGAGAAATGTCCAATGGGGGGCAGCAACAGTCTGTGAGTTCAAAGAGGATAGTTGAACTGTTCTGGGGCATTCTGCAGCTCCACTTAGAAACTCCGAGTTCCTGTCTTTGGATTGTGCTGGATATTTAAAAAAATGTGTTGCTATATTTTAGATATTTTACATCCCATGCTGAGGAGTACTATTCAACATTTGAAAACAAATGCTTCATGTTATCTGTGGCTTGGAGGACTTTTTTAAATCTGAAAAAATAGTCTGCTTGGCCTTGTGCTTGATGCAGACTGAAGGTATAAAATGTGAAAGAAGAGCAACCTGTTAATTTAGGTTATGGGACATTTTATGCTTGATTTACATCTTGGGCTAAAATTCATAGTACGTCTGCCTCTGTTGGGAGAATATAAATAAATATAAAAATATCAGTTTAATTACTTTTTGTGACACTAGTGACCTTCTTAAAGACAGACCAGTTGAGCAGTGGATACAAAATCAAACAGTTTCATTTGTGGTTAAGACAGACCATTAGCCAATCAGAAAAATCCTTGTTAAATAACACTTCGTTACAATAGCTGGCGCTGACCACCTCCATTTGGCTCAATCACTGAAGCATCCTGGCGACCCACTGACAACCCTTCCACCGCCTCCCAGTATAACCCTGCCATTTCCATTTAAGGACCAGTTGTCTTTCTCATTCTGATGGACTGCATGTTGATTGGAGCATGCTGCTCTGATCAGGCTGGCCCAGACCTGCAGGTTTGGCAAGAAACCGAACATCTTTCCAAGTCCCCTCAGTCCATATGCCTGAACCAATAAGTCGTGTTTGAAGAAAGCAGTTCAAGCTTTTGTTGCATTATTTGGAGCAGATGTGTACTAATGATTACATACTGGTAGATGAAAGATTGAATTTCAGAAAGTGAACCAAACACAGCAAACAGGACTGGGAGGCCTAGCTTAAAAGATACTTTTTTGAAAAGGAGAATTGATTCGCTATAAACTGTTGTAACTGTAAGAACATAAAATAGTCTTTAATGAGAATTTCTAAGACTGGAAGAAAAATGACACCCATACCAGCCAATCAACAACAAATAAAATACGACAACAAAGTGAACGCAAAAGAGAGCTCAATGTGGTAAACAAGAAAAACAAGAAAGCAAAATGGTGCACAACCCAGATACAAAAAGAAAAAAAGTACTGGGACAGTCACGGGGCAGATACTGAAGACTAAGAGGTACAGATGCTGAAACCAGGAAGACTGACAAACAAACAAAGGCTGGGTACGGAGCTATAAATACACAGACGAGGCTGGAACAATCAGACCATTACACAACTGAAGAAACTCAGTCATTCAAAGGGACAGCAATGAAATAAATAAATAAATAAATAAGACAGGACATGAAAATAAAGAGAAGAAAAACAGAGGAAGACAGATGAGAGCACAGAGAAAATATTTAACATGAAACATGCAAAAAGAAACTCAAAAATAAACAGGAAAAAAAACTGTTCTAAGAAAACTGACATCATATTTTTCCAAACAAAAATTTCTGAAAAAATGAATTCCTTTCAGAAAACCTTGACACATGACAATTTATAAAACAAGGCCTCTATGTTCCATGTCCGGCCTTCCAGCCACTCCTTTCCACAATAACCTTATTTATATACAAAGATACACACTTCACAGCCTACAGAGCACTTAATATATTGATTATCCATATTATATGGTGAGATAGTTCAGTATGCAATGTCTTCTGTTGTTTATGTGCTGCGTGAAGAGATGAAGCTGACTTCATCATGCCAAAGTTAATGTGATGCACTCTATGTACAGAAATTTAAGGTGGACGGAAATGCCTTCTATTTCCAATTTATTTGCTGGTCAAATATTCAGCTTTATGGTTTTTGAGGAATACCAACTTGTCTGTTGCTATACTGAGACCTGCCTGTCATATTTGAGCGCAGCGCTGCATATACCGCTAGGTGAATTCATTTCCTCAGGTCTGTGTGATAAACGAAACACTGCTCTGTCCCATCCCTGATGTTAATTATTACTGGGTATGTGTTTCTTAACTAGCACAGTATGTTACAATATGAGCCTGCATTTTTCTGGAGTTGCAGATGTGGTGTGGGCTGTGGTGTCGCTTCTGGACCCCACTCAGGCCTGGCATTAAAATGTGTTTTAGGCTTTCCTATCATAAGTGAGCGACACTAATACAAGGTCACATTCCAGGATCCATTCAAACCAGACCAGTCAGGAAACATTTGTCGGTGGTCTGTCTTTGTAGTTTGAACAGCAAAGCATCCTGGGATGGATTCAGGGGCCACCATCTAAGCTTACTCATCACTTCAGACAATAACTCATTTGACTGAATGACCACAATGTCATTTGATTTCTTCTTCATGTCTGTGGTGGATCGTTCTGTGTTTTGCATCTGCCGCAATTTGTATTTTTAAAAATCTTTGATGAATAAATGTTTGTTGCAACTCTAAATTTTCTTGTTATTTCTAACTTCTTCTTCTTTTCCTTGTCAGTTACTCTCAAGGTGCAACAGCTGCTTTTTGTTTGTTTTTTTTCTCTTTAAAGCGAACCAGGAACTGCAGTTTCTTGAATGACCTCTTGGGGGCGGCTCCAATAGTAAATCAATACCTATTGTCCCCACTGGAGGATGGCCAGCCATATTGTGTCTTCTTCATCTGAGTCGAGCAGCTATGTCGTCTCAGAGGCTCAAGGTGCAGTTCCTCTGTCATCTCTACCAGCCCTCTGGCCTCACGTTAAATCCTTTATGCTCCATTCTAACTCAAAAGTGCATTGATTAAAATCGATTTGGTCCTTGATAATGGTTTATACTCGATTTGTAATAGACCTACAGTTGCTTCTGGAATATTAATTTAATACAAAGTCTCTGTATTGAACTGCTACCTCCTCCTGGCTCAGTGAATGTCAGTACTTCTTCCAGTACTGCCTATCTTAACACTCTTTGCCACTCGTCCTCTGCTTTAACAACCAGTCGATTGGACTCTTGGGGTTTTGACAGGTACTGCTCTTCATGGACCATCTCCAAAGTCTGTAACCATAACATTCCAACCAGCTATCTCTGTATGAGAATGTTGTGACTAAATTTAAAGAAACTATTTTTTTCTTATTTTCTTTGATCCCGTACTACGAAGTGCAGGCTCCTAAACTTTATTTCTGAAGTAACATTATCTTTAGTCACCCTGTAGAAGGTGGATATAGCAGGAGCAACAACAAACCTGTTTCTTTGCAAATAGTTTTTCTTTATTCTGTGTTTTGTTAAACACCATAAACCTATTAGCATCACAATATGTATAAACACATATACGTATGAAAACATTCCAGTCCTTGTGTTTGTGTCCATGGAGGATGGTTGCCTCAGTCTTTCTAACTTTTCACTCAGACTCAGGAACTTTTTCTGGACTTTTTCTGGCTCTCTGTGGGATTTGGAGGAGACGCAGATGAGAGAAGCAAGCCGCCGCTCTTGTTGAGCTCAGATGGCGGCAGATGGCACCCAGGACAATAACACGCCGGACCACTGTTACACCACTCTAAAACATGCTTATCACTCTGTTCCCAGAGCTTTGGGACACTCTGGTCACTGTCTCGTTCAGTTTATTCCAAGCTACAGGCAGAAACTAAAATCTGCTAACCTGTAGTGAAGACAGTGAAGAAGTGGACCAGTGAAGCTAAACAGGAGCTACAGGACTGTTTTGACAGCGCTGACTGGAATGTTTTTGAAGCCGCAGCCACCAGCCTCAACAAACGAACAGACACTGACATCGTACATGAGCTTTTGTGAGGATGTATGTGGGCCAACCAAGACATTCCACACATACAGCAGCAATAAACCCCAGACACCTTCATCGAGCCAAGGAGGACGCCTACAGGAGCGGGGACAGAACTCTGTACAAACAAGCCAGGATCAGGCTGCTGAAGGAGATCAGAGTGGCCAAGAGTGAACCAACTTCTCTGCCAACAGTCCAGCGTCAGCGTGAAGAGGCCTGCAGGAGACCACCAACTCCAGATGATGCCCTGTCTCCACCACTGCGGCCAGCACAGGCCGATGAACCGAACACCTTTTACTGCAGATTTCAGAGGGACCACTTCAAACCTGTCTCTCACCTCTCCACAGCTTCTCTTCCTGCCCTCCCTCCCACACCACCCATCAATACTCCTTATTTCTTCCTCCCTCCAGCTCCCCCGACGCACAGATGCTTCAATTCAGCGAGGAGGAATTGCACTGGCATTTCCAGAGACAGAGGACCAGGAAAGGTCCAGGCCCAGGTGAAGTGTCTCTTGTCTCCAGACCTGCACAGATCAAGGAAGTACAGATAATGATAAATGTATGCATTCTGCTGTGATTAACTGTAACTTGCAAACAGAAGATCTTATCCAGTCTGGAATCTGTTATTTTATATAGACCAGGCGACCCCATCTTATTTTTCTCTGTGGCATTTTCTGTTTTTTTTTTAATGTACAACATAATGCAACCGTTTAAACTGTTTAGTAGCCTGTAAGATGTTGATAAAACCTCAGAGCTGATTTACATGCTTTACATACTTCCTATCATGTCATCTAATTTTCCAGATGGTGATCTTTTAGAAACCCTTATGTGACTCCTGTTCTTACCACATCCTTATAAGGTCTTAAAATAAGTTTTGTTATTTTAATGGTTTAATCTATTGCTATGTTACCAACAAGAATCGGTAACATCAGTCCACGCTGCCGGTGTTCAGATCACTGCCTTCCTTTTCAACTCTGTTAGTGTTAGTTTTGGCCTCAGTGTGTTTCAAGGCTGCAGATTAGATTGCGGACACAGCACTGGAAAGTCTGGTACTTTGTTTAAATGGGAGTTAAGTTGATTTCACAAACAGTAGCAACTGTACACTCATTGTCAGTGGAGATCGTTATTGTTGTAACATTGAAAACTCTCTTTGGAGTTGTGTTGATGCCATTTGTCATGCAGCTGTAATTCAGGAACTGCAGTTAATGACAAACTGTTTCCTCTCCGTCCTTTGAAGTGCAGCTTTAAGGTGATTTTTTACAGTTCAGAAGCTCTTGACATTTTGTGAAAAATACACAGAGCACTCTAGGCGTAATTAAAACCATATGTTTTCAGTCCTGTCACGAATGCCTGGAAGACAATCTGCTGCATTCTTTCTCCTATTCTTTATTATAGTATATTCTCCAAATATATGGTCAGTTTTTCAACTGTGTTTCATGTCTCTGTTTCTAGTATTTCACTCTGTTCCTCCTTCCTTTCTGCATTTCTGCTAGTTTTGTTTTTCGAGCTTACTTGCACCACACCTGTTTTGAGTTCTGCTGATTTCACCACTGCTCTGTTCCCATCAAAACCTGTTTACCAAGCAGTCATCACCTCCCTCTGTACATATACTTTGCACTTCTCAATTCTCAGTGTTGTTTCCTCTGATTCACTGGAAACTCTTAAGTTCCTCATCCACCTGCCTCTTATATTTTTCATTTGGATCCTGATTGAGTCTCAATTTTTACAACCTTGTTAGTTTTACAAGGTTTTGCGTGGTGAGAAGTGAACCTGCTTCTAATGAGGCTGACCGCAAGTATTCCTGCAGGATCTAATCGGCTTTCACTTTTAGTGTCTATGTTCAACCAAATGTCATTGCAGAACATCTCGTTGTTGCATTGGTGCAGTACAGTTGAATGCTGTAGTTTGACAAAATAGGTCAGGGTTCAAAGCCTAGAAGCTGGACTTAAGTATTTCCAAGACTTTCATACTGTAAGTGGTTGTTGTTCTTTTGGCAATGGCTCATTACAACTGTAGAGGAAACACACACGTTATTAGTAAATTACCAGCACCAGATTACAACAGGTCTACGTAGATTCACTGTGGAGAGTAAATTTGGTTTCATAATTTTAGCAATTTTCTTAGAGTTATGCCACTTGAAGCAACTTCTCACACCAGGAATGTGAAAGACTACAGGCCCAGCCTTATTTTTCTGATGACATATGATGGTCTTGCCATAGAATCAAAATCATTTTTCCTTCAACAAATGGTGTTTCTCTTAACCTTCACACCAGCTGCTGTGGAATTGATGGTATTTCCATACCTCTTTTTAAAGCCTTAAAGAACTTGTTCAGACTTTCTATCTCTGACTTAAAGCATTTTTCTAACTGAAACAATGGGAGGTCTGTGTTTTTAATTGACTGACACAGGCATTTGCCAGCTTCTTTTAAAGTTGTGCTTGAAAGCAAACTCGGGGAAAATACATCGCCTGAGTCCACAAAGCGTCCTCTTAATTTAAAGGGTTACTAATCAGAATATCCAATGAAAGGCTACATATTGACTTGTAATAAAGTACTCCCTCTCAGTCATGTCTTATGATCCTGTAGAAGTGTGTGCTGGCATATTTTGCATCCAATCTCATCCATTACTTTCCAGGGAAGAGAACAACAGTAAGTTTTAAATGCTGACTTTACAAGTGCTAATCCTTTTTGATCAGACCCTTCGGTTGTAGAATACATGTGATTTGCCGTGATGCTGTAGAATTCGAAGTACTGACAGTAGTATTGTAGAACTTCACAGTAAATTGATAATACATAAGCAGCCTATACACTGAAAGCATCAATTTTATCTGATTATTTTAAGATTATTTAATTACTTTTAGGAAGTGTTGTCTAGCTCTTGTGGACTCCTGTCCCTACCATCAAACAGTGGACTCCCACTGCTGTCATCTCTTGCAACAACTGTGCATCACTTTATTGCACTATGTCAAACAATAGAAATTAATTTACTATTTTTTCACTAACATCTTAACAGATCCTATGTACAGGCCAGTGTAAAGTAAGTATTTTTTTTAACCTGGATAGTTTCCATAATTTCTTTTTTTTGTTTTTTAAAGAAATTAGATTTGTGTATCTTATAGGTTTAAGCAAGGCGTGATCACACCTTTAGAACAAGGACAAAAGTCTCTTTGTTACTCCAACAGTTCAACTAAATGGTTAAAATATGAGGTGTCAGGTGTTGGAAAACTACCGTCCCTGTCACATGCTGTTTGCACAATTAATCCCAACAAGCAAGGTATGTACTGAATCCAAGAACACGTGTCACCATTTGAAAGTTTTGAAAAGGGAAATCTTTTAAGTTTGAAAATGTATATTTCACCCTAAGGACTACACTCAAGGCATTACTGAGCCAAAGGTGGATGATGGCAATAAAGAGAGTGTACAAACCACAGTGATCATGCATGTTGTTAGTTCATAATACTGATAAAATCAATTTCATGAATGTTGTGTGATTGATATTCTTGAGGACACATCAAGGCCTTTCTGGCAAAGACCGAGAAACTTTCTTCTTCGATATTTTCTCTTTTTCAGACTATTGACTGATGGTTACGCATGAAAATCCCAGTAGATCCTGAGTTTCTGAAATACTCAAGACGCTTTCTTGCCCATTCTTAATCTTGGTTTGAACTTCAGTAAGACGCATTGACCACATCTTCGTGCTTAAATGCATTGAGTTTCTGTCATTTGATTGGCTTATTAGCTATTTGTGTTAACATGCACTTGAACAGGTGTACCCATCAAAGTGGATGGTGAGTGTATACAAACCTTTTAAAACAATAAATACAATAATATACAACAGCTGTGTGAACTATACATTAGCACACTTTGGAACAATACCACTCCAGACCAAATGGGGGCAGCATATCACAAGGAAATTCATGTGACAGCCCCAGGCGTGAGACTCCACTGGCCATATCCTGTTTGCAACACTGTGGAGATTGTTTTGTTTACCAGTCCAGAATAAACATTACTAGTCCTGTATAGTGTTTTATTTCTTTATTTACTACGTCGTCTTCATGAAGTAACACTGCAAGTGTTGGTGAAACTGTGCCAAACCCATGCAGAAAAGGTATGTGAAGCTGGACCAAGGAGAGAAAAAGCGATGCAAGCTATTTGTAGTATGATTTGTTCTGAGCACAAATGAAAGAAGAAAAAGCAGCAAACATGCAAATAAGAATGAATTAGCACATATGGACAGCAGATTGTCCGTGGTGCCGAGAGCAGGGAGTGAGTTCCAAAGTATTTGTGGAAAAAAAAGGAGTTAATTACTCAAGTCTTGATATTTTTCATTGATTTGTGCCTTGTGTCTGCTCTATGAGATTCTCTTTGACACGGTGACATCAGCCTCCTCCCTGCCATCTCACTGGTTGTAGCTTGAAGGAGGACTCCCCTAACAGTCAACAACATATTTGGCATTTTAAGACATTTGTCAGCAATTGAGGATAGTTTGGCGTTGGCGGAGACCTTTTGAGTTGTTCATACTCAGGCAACTACCAGCTTCTTGGTAATTTGGCCCCCAACAAGTCTACAGGCTTAGCTTATATCATCTTTCTGGCTCAAACTATCAACATAACTGACGTGTAAGTAAGACACCCCCCTCAGCCACCGTAAATACCTCTTCTTCATATGAATATATGAATGTTGTCCCGCCTCTAATGGGAATAACTGGCATGACAACGCTTGCTGGATCAACCCTTACTCATCATCAAAGCCTTCAG
>JBAMYA010034957.1:0-15708 GCA_037176975.1 Arrhamphus sclerolepis | reverse complement strand
CCCCCCCCCCCCCCCCCCCCCCCCCCCCCCCCCCCCCCCCCCCCCCCCCCCCCCCCCCCCCCCCCCCCCCCCAAAAGATAAAAGGTTAAACTTGAAATAATAATAATTTTAAAAAGCCATATATAGTACGCAAGCATGAGATAAAACAGAAAACTCCAGATACGAGGAACTGAAGTGAACCCATGTGTAGTTTCAAATTGGTTCATTTAGCAGCCAAAAATCAGCAATGAAACTAAATATTCTCATGGACTATCCCACAGGAGGCATTATGGTTCCACGGCTAAAAGCCCAGAGGTCCCCTGAGAGCACAATCACAACGTAATATTGATTAAACAATCTTGCTAAATGCTGCTTATAATGATGGACAATCGCTCTTTGTCCGCATGCACATGCCATACTGTTATAGCCTGATGCGCTGGCACAGAACCATCTCTTGGGAAAATCTCACCTGTTATCCTTGACTTTTTTTTTTCTTGCTTTTAGGGGTGGTGAAAGAGAAGAGTAAAAGAGGGAGGGGAATAACAGAAGGAGATAATAAAATGCTAAAGACAGGAAGACAACGGTATGCAAGGCTCAAAGGAAATATGATGAGAAGAAGCACTGAGTCAGGCCAATTGTTGCACTCATCAACAATCCGTTGGTCAACACAGGAGGAAGAAAATGGCAGAGGAATTAGGATATTGAATTTTAAGCTTAATTAAAGGAGAATACTGGTTCCTTCCTGATCAACCAAGCTGAAATATTTAATTAAGAAACCAATTATCAGGTGGCAAATTAATCACATCTCACACAACCATCCTCCAGTAAGAATGAGATATTTTCCAGGGCTGAAGTGGAGGACACAAAGGGGACAGAATACAAGAGAGGTATGAGTGAAATGCATATATACTATATACTACATGCATATACATATATATAGTATTAACACAGACTATTATTATCTTTTTTCTCCATGTATCTAGCCACTTAATTTGATTTTAAAAAAAGCTGCAAGGCACATTGAATAGACTCTACTTAAGTGCATTACAACCACCCACCTACCAGGCTGGAGCGTGTGCATCACTGTTACCAGTAGCTATACAAGAATTTAAGGAACCGTGAATAGTACGATTAAAGCCTTTTTTTTTCCACTTTCTGTATTTAATTAATCAAATTGAACACATTAGAGTCCCAGTCCTAATATAAACACTTAAAATCAAGATTGATTTGAAGTTACCTAGAGGTAAATGACACTATTTTACAACCTGGAAATAGACTAACTGCAGTCCATCAATGAAAGATGGCTGGGAGGAAATCAAAAATGAAGAACAGAGCATACCACGCAGTTACTTACGACAAATTTAGTCATGAGTGATGTCATGATGAAGCTAAGCCTCATCAGAGTAAATGTTTGGGAAAAGAGATCATCTCTCGTGACATCAAATGAAGATCATATGTGCTTTGGAATGCAAGCTGATATGTTATCTGTACTATAGTTTATAATCACATTGGGCCATTGAAGGAACATAGATTTCTGACCCCTGTTGCTGCAAGTGTCTCCACATGCAGCAACAGGGGTCAGTTTATTTTTACACAATAATATGAAGTTACTTACACGAGTGTTAAACAAGCTTGCTGAGAACTACAATCTCAAACAGAAAGGGAGAGTGGAAAAGGCAGAGGAAAACATAATAAAGGGAAAACATTTCACTAGTATCAACATGAACCCACATTATTTATTTATTTATTTATTTATCTTTGTTTCTCAATAGGTTCACTTCATTTGGTATTATTCATCCATTTTTGCATTAAGGCCTGTATCACCTTCCCAAATATATTGTGACAGGAGCAATTTAAGGCTTGTAATGAGGTATAAAAAATGTTATTTCAAACAGGTTATAAATAATAAGCTGTAATGATGATTTGGTATGGAAGCCGCCTTCGGCTGCCGTCCGTAATGCACCCGATTCACACCGCCCCTCCTGCTAGTGGTGAGCTCACAGGAGGGAGAACCATGCTGTTTGTTTGGGGATGGGCCCGGTCAGGCTCCATGGGTAAGGGATCAGGTGCTCGCCAACAAGCCTTTCCCCACAGGTCTGGCTTAAGGTTAGGATCCTGGTGGGATATTGCTCCTACCAGCATAGCTCCTGGGATCGTTTGGGCGCACTACTTCATCAAGATAAAATGGCGATTCACTGAGGGTGAAATGAGGGTTAAAGCACTCCCTTAGAGATAAGGTGAAAAGTTCTGTCATCCAGGAGCAACTCAGAGTAGAGCTGCTGCTCCTCCACATCGAAAACAACCAGCTGAGGTGGTTCTGGCATCTGGTGACGAGAACGCCCCCTGGATGAGCCCCAATTCTTTCTATTTTTTTATTTTATTTATTTTTTTATGTTTTCTTACACTCAGTTACACAGCTATTACCATGGATTTACTGCCTTGATAAGGTTCATTTTTAACTTAGCTTTTCATCAGTTGGTCTCTGTTTTGTTTTGTTTTTTTGTTTTATAATTGCACTTGAGGGGTCCACACACAGGCACTGGCAACCAAGTCATGCCATACATGATAAACGTTTCACAATATTCCACAGATGGCTATGTAGCATCAGCATTTCAGTAATTGTGAATATTTCTTTTCCAAGAAAGAAATGCAAAAAGTTATTTCCTTTGTGACATACACTGAATATAAAAGTCCACTGGGTACCTTTAAAATGTTGCTGGGTCAGAATGAATTTGTTGTTGCTGTTTTGAAAAACTATATTGTGTAGTTAATTTTGTGTGGATCCTACTTTTAATTGAAAAACAGGTGACATGAAAAGTGGATGTGTG
This sequence comes from Arrhamphus sclerolepis, assembly GCA_037176975.1. NCBI lineage: Eukaryota > Metazoa > Chordata > Actinopteri > Beloniformes > Hemiramphidae > Arrhamphus > Arrhamphus sclerolepis. The sequence goes on along the minus strand of JBAMYA010034957.1, from coordinate 12,901 downwards.
TGTATGCATGTATTTATGCATATACACACACCAACACATCCACTGAAAAGCATCTGAGCCCACAAAGAGCCAACTGAAAGGACCTGGCAGTGTTCTTATCTTCCTCACATTGCTGTGTGACTCACAGCATTAGCAGACAGCACAGTCATTAGGGGCAAGAAGACCTTTCATATCTCAGTCAGCCCCACAGCTCCACTCAGGGTCGGCCAACAGGGACGCCACCACCACTCCCCCACTCCCCTACTTTCCCTCAGCTTTTTTCCTCAGTCCATTTCCCATTGTGCTCATGCGTAGCACTGCCTCGCACAGATTCAGTGTCAGGTATTCTCTCTCTATGTTAAGTTTCTTTTTCTGTGCAGGCAGAGTCCCTCTCTACCCCGTCAACCACAACCGTCATCATGAATGCACTCACACACAGAAGCTGAAAACTTTCTGTTTATGTATGGCGCACAGCAGCCTGCGATATTTGTGTGTTGGAGGTGTTGACTGGCACCACTGGCGCCCTGTTGGTTATCTTACCCCCACATGCATTTGTGAGGACGTACAGTTGTTGCTCATGACGATGGAACATGTTTCAGAGTGGTTATTAGTAGCTATGCTCCTCTAATCAGTGTTTGTTCCAGTATGCTGTCAGATGACAAGCAGGGTGAAACTACACTTCAGGTAGAAAGCGCTGCCTTCACGTATAAGAACGCAGCATGTCTCTGTGCATCCGTGAAATGGAGTGGTGGTGTAAAACACAGCATAAAGACATCATTTAACCAAATTCCACTGTAATTTTCTGCAAAGCCCATTGCATCCTGTTCAGGTTTGCAGGTGGTCCGGAGACATTCTCAGTTGTCTTTGGGTTTGATGAGCGTACACTCTGGACAAGTGGGTCCATCACAAAGCCACAAAGAGACAGACAACCATGCACACTGACTCTCACTTCTAAAGGCAAATGAAATTATCACCCCACCTGAAGTTCATATTTTTGCATTCTGTGAGGAAGTTGGTGTACACAAAAAACAAAACAAAACAAAAAAAACATGGAGGCATGAGAGAACATGCAAGCTCCATACAGGGAGGCTGATGCTATGATTTGAATCAGAAATATTCTTAGATTTTAGCTGATTATTTACCGAAAAGCTGGTTGATTTAATCTTATTGTTATTTTTAATTATATTCTATTTTCTGTTGTTTTGTACCAAGATTTTGCCCTGCAGTGTAATAAAAATCTGTTGAATTTCAGGGAGCAAAAAGACAGTAATCAGTCCTAATTTACATTAAACTGAAGAAAAGCAGTTCAGTAAATGATTATGGAAAAAGAAAAGAGAAGAAATACATGGAAAGAAAAGGAAAAATAGAATGCTTTTCATTTTCTTCTAAATCAATAAACATATTCCTCCCCCCACCCGCAAATTACAGACCCACTTCAAAGTCTGTTTTTCATACCAGGGTTTTTGTATCATTGATTGCTTTTGATTTTGTTTTCATTAATATTCAGGTAGATTTAGAAATCCCATTTGATATGCTAGAACTTGTCCTAAGGGAACAGGTTTAATCAATGTAAACAGGATTAAACGATGGACCTCAACAGTACTGTTTTTGTAAATTCCCCCAAACACAGTTAGACAACTGGTAGAGCAAAGCCCTTATCAGATATAACATATGTAAGACTGTGTTTTTGTCATTCTGTTAAAGCAACGTCATTCGGTGACTTTGCTTCATTCTGAAACTTATGCCAAGAACACAGTAGTGTGCACATAATGGTTGATATATAAGGTTGTATAAAACATTGCAGCAGGGGACAAGAGCAGCTGAAAAACATGCCATTATAGGCTTGCACTTATTGAAGAGTCTGATTCATCACAAACTTGGCTTCTTACTCATCAGGGTTTAATTAAAAGAAAGCATAATGTATCATCAACAAAAACATAATCTTTGCTTCATCTGGGGTCTTCGCAGTCGTTTCTGTGATGAGCATTAGGCAGGGGGTAAGCTGTGGCTTCACCATCAACTAAAACTTTCTTTAAAAAATGCAGCAGCTTTTTCTCTGTAAATTTGACTCAGGCATAGTAGGAAATACGCACCAAATAATGGTGCATTTTTCAATAGTACCGCAGTCTTACTGATTTATCAGAAATTCAAATAATCATCATAAATTACAGCCAACCACTGTGCGCACCTGTCAGTTAGTGTGACTGTATGCAGTTTGTGCTTTGCTGAGGTGATAGACTCACATAAATGTCACTGGGTCCAACCTGATAAGATGATGCGTTCACTTGCCTTCAGATTAATATGAAGAAGCACATATTTGAAGGAAGCTCATGAGAAGCATTTCAGCCAGAGAAAGAGGTGCTGTGTGTCCTAGCTAAATCTGGGTGATGTCAAGACTGTCCTCCACTGCTTGAAAAAAACAAAACAACTTTGTCTTTTCTACTGAGTAATAGGCTTGTGGAAAAGGCTTAATATTCTTGATCTTCTTAGTCAAATTCCTTTTTTGAGTTTTTCTTTGTCCCTTTCTAGACTATGTTAGGTAAGAGTTTTATTATGCTCTTGTTGTTTGTATTCTTAACATCTTCTGCTGAATAAAAATGCATCATATCATAAAAATTATATTATTAGGAGGATTATTACTCATCATCAGTTTAATGCTGTCCTCCCTTTGCTGTTTTTGCAGTGTTACCTTTATCTCTTATTGTCTCGGAAACCTCAGACACTCAGCAGGAATTTCTACTTTTCTCACATTTGTAAAGAAATTGTTGATCATTGATTCTTGCACCACAAACTCATTAATGAACCAGAGAATCCGCTACAATCTTAGATGATTGAATCCAGTCCCTCAAATCAAATTCTCAAGTGTGTTTTAAGAAAAAAAAAGGGAATTGGTGCATCAGGATCAGGCCATCCTGGATCACTCATCTGCTCCAGCATCAGCCAACATCATCAGCTGACATAAGACACAAATATGACTTCAACTGGACACTTTGTTGCCTGTGTAAATAGACAACCAGGCTGCTTCCTTGAGACCAAATTAATTCCCTTTTTCAACTGGTAAACAATGACATAACAGACACAGAATGTCTTACTTCATGTTTGCCCTTCATCCTGCAGATCCTGATGTCATTCTTGTTGGACTCCCATGTCCTTTTCTATACATTAAATAGCACACGGATAAATACAGCTGGTTATCTACATTTCCATTACTCTGCAAAAGAATAATACATTTTCTGTGCCTGACAGGTACATCTGTGAAAAGGCTGTAAATGCTACATATGTCAGTGCAGAAGGTGCTTACTTTGCTGTAAAACATCTCGTCTCCAGCAACAATGTCCAACTCAACACGGTAAAGGTCATCCCTGGAGAGACAGAGAAAAAAAAGGGTGAGCCGCAGTTAGCCGATGCAAAGTTTAAAGGAAGATAAAGTGCTGCACTAGGCAATGAGTATCACTTCCAGTTGGATTGGTTGATGCCTTTGCAAAAAAAACAAAAAAAACAGCCACACATTCAAAACAAACTCAGAGGATGCACATTTCTTTTATACTTTGATTTGGTGCGGCTTTATTCGTGAAAAATTCCTTCACATGTGTTGCTTGTTGCTACAACATCTCCAGCGATGTACTACACAAAGATCAGATATATTTAGTCATTTAAAATTGGTCAGACAGGCAGATAGATTACAGCTTTATGATGTCCTCCAGACTAAATGATCATGTCTCATATTTAGCCCTTATCTTTTGCCTTTGTTCATTAAACTTGACTTGTTGCATTATATTTTGTCTTTGCTCGGCCCCCAATTTGGCTTATCCATCTTATTCAAAAGCCTGTAATTGAATTAATGGATGATTTAATCAAGTTGCTGCAGTGATGCTTTCCCGCCCTCGCATGCTGCCCACAGATTCCACACGCTGCTGTCTTGCACTCTTAATCTGTTAATAATTCTGCAGCAACCTTGGACGTTCCTGTGAAAAATGCCTACTAAATGAGAATCACACTCTGCAGCTAACAGCTGACGTTTGCATATTGATCAAGGCCTTTGTATCTGCTGGGATGGATCTAAAGTGTGGGCTTCATCTAAGAGCGTGACCAAGCTCTGAAAGGGCTTATCTATAAATCTGCTCTAGCCATGTTAGTGCTGCTGTATTGATCACATCTCTGATCCACCTCAACCTCCCATCTGTGCTGCATGTTTGCTCTTTGGTTCACCTTTTCTTTGAAATATGAAGGTGTCATCTTGTTTCCACCCTTTCACAACTGGTTGCTTAGGTGTGTTGTCTTGCAACCCAAGTATGTTTGTGTACAAGATGTTTACATTTGTGACCAGTTTCACTGAAGGAGTGAAGCCTGAGAATGTTTTCTTAAAGAAACCACAAGTGCCATTCTTTCCTTCTTTTTGCTGTTGAAGAAGATCACCATCTCTTAACTAGCCTTGTAAAGCTGGGTAATGTTCCAGGGAAAATTGTAAAATCACCAAACACCCTTTCTTAACAGGTCGAAGTTTAAGGATTCTCAAAACGGTGGCGTGAGCCAGAGAGAGGCTTATTTTCATTCAGACTGCTTCAGCATTGTCTCTGCATTAATGCCATGACTACAGCAACAGACCTTCTGGTCAGAGTGACTGACAGCCAACATGGTTAATAGTGCAGAGGAAGGGGAATTATTTACACTGCTGCTTCTCTTTCTTTCCTCTTCATCTCTACCATCACCTGCTCCAGGTTGACTGAGTGACACAGTCAACCTGGAGCAGGTGCTGTGTATGTTTTTTGTTTGTTTCCGAAAGTGTTTCTGAACTGAATATGTTTTTTTTATTTTATTTTATTTTTTTTAACAAGGATGAGTTGAAAATAAGGTTTATTATTATTTGATATAAGGTTAGAGGCATGTGTTCACTGTCATTGTTTGGCGGTTTTTGATAATTTCACAAACCTTAGATGAGGGGCGGGGCATGGAAAAATAGATCAATCCAGTAACCTTGGCATGGTCCTGGATTCATTCTTCTAAAACTGCTAAGTAGAATATTAACCTTGACAGAGGATTCAACCACAGAGAACCCTTCTAGTGCTTTGATTGAAACCATAACCCACCTCAGGTCATTGACTCATAATTTGTCCTGAATCCTTACATCATTTCTTATGTTTTGCTTTCTTTGTCTAACCTTGTCTTGCTGCATATAAGCTTGCTCTTGACTCACAAGTGCCTTCCACCCTTTTGACCTGGTTAATACAAAGTCAACATTTGCTCCAGATAAACTGTCAACATTTCCTAAATTTTTACTTGACCAGCTCATGAACCGGCTCCCTTTGGCACACCAGACAACAGTCGACTTGAGGTCAAGACCTCTTAAGCCTCCTATATTTCTTTTAAGTTTTACTTTTCTACTTCCTAGCTGCAGTGCTGGGATTTAATTTAAGTGGCACTAAGTCTCTCTGGCAAATTAAGACTCCATGAGAAGTTGCACCACTGGGTGAAAATGAAAGGGAAGATTTGACCGCACAGTTACCTTGACGCTTCTGCTGACTGAGAGAGAGTGCTGTGTGTGAAAGTTGGTATGCATGATATGGGATAACTGGAATCTTTTGTAAAATCGTGTGGTTTTAGTGCATAGATAACCACGTCCAATGACCAATGGAGAACTGATAGAAAATCAAACAAAAACATGGATGGTATGAAACAAGGAAGCACATCAGAGAGTCAGGAGGCTACTTGAATGAGGCCTTTGACCCGGGAGTCTATACCCTGTCTGACCCTGCCCACATACAGTTGCATCCAAATAAAGGATATATTCTCATATGTTGGTTTAGAACCAGAAGCCTTAAAATGACAGTAAAATCAATCTTTTTTTTTCTTAAACAGCCCTTCTTAGTGTAACAGTTCAATCCCATTTCATTTCATCTTATGCGTTTCAGCCTCCTGTGCAATGATAACAGCTTCTGCATAAAAATCATTTTGTTTATCCCATTCTGTTGTTGCTGTAATACTGTACATTTTCCACTGTAGTATAAATAACGGAAATCATATCCAATTTGTTTTGTTTTGTTTTTTGAACAGCTGTCATATAAAACTATTTTGAATTTTACTGAAAGTAATTCTTCATTTCAGTCCTGGTTAAAAACTGAAAAACTATTTTTATTTTTTTCTAAATTGCATCAATCTTTGGTATGTGTGGTGTTCTCTCTTGCAGGTCTCCTCAAACTCTTAACTCTCAGCTGTATACAAAGCTTCCCTTATCCAGCCCAGCTGACTGCCTCCCAAGCTTTCCAGTCTTTTTTTGAGACTGAGTATCTAATTCTCTGTTTGCTATGAAGCACTTGACCTGACTGTGACTGGTGCGGGACCCCTGTTGACCTCTGAGGTCAGAATCTGTGGGCTAATGAGCTGAACAATGTCTAGCCTGGCAGCAATTCAGCATACATTCCCTCCCCACCTAATGCGCAATATGAAGAAGCATGCATATAAACAGTCAACATGATACAAGAGGAAAAGAGAGCTGGATTAATCTTTCAGTGATTTTATCAAAACAATAAATCTTCTTTCTTTGGATTGCATTTGTGTGGATTTAACTGTTTGGATCTGACTGAGGGCTGAGGACTACAGGATCCACAGCTGCTCTTCTCAACAGCAGTGCAGCAGGGCTCAACACAGAAAGGTGCTTATGCCACCTGGCATCAGCCAAATACATAGTTCACTCTTATTAAGCAAAGACTGAAAGCGGACAGTGAGAGGTAGCTGCTTTCTGAAGGTGCCAGGAGTATGGATTTAGCACTGCTGGCAGTCTGAGCAGCAGCTATGCTAATGGTGACAGGATTTTGGGATGAGTGAGGCATCTTATCAGGGCATGTGCTCTGTGGGAGCTTTTGGCAGTTATACCTGGATGCCACCACAGGTACCTATTTATTCATTGAACATTTTAAAACTCTGTCCCCCTGCTGGGCTGTCTCTGGCTCATGCATGCATTTGCACATCCTTTTTTTTCCTCTGGACTGTTTCTCATCAGCAGGACAAATGGCATAAGAAACACACACATTTAGTTCTGTCTGTCTAGAATTTCATTAATTTCTAGTTGGTAGAGACATTCACATCAGACAGCCTCCACTGTTCAGAAATAATTTCTGCAGCAGTAAATAATAATGGACTTTTTCTTTCATAATTCTGGTTATATGTGAAAGCAGACCTCAAGGCTGCAGTAGCTATAGTTGTCTGAGGGCAGTTTTATTATCAGGCTGTGTGCATATGTGCACATATAGACCCTCTCAGTGCAGACAGAATGACTGGAAGCGTGTTACACAGTTTGATAAATTTACTACCAAGTCTCAGAAGTGAGGTTAGACGAGCTGGAGACCAGGGACTGGGTCATTTCCTGGACCACAGTGGCGTCTCTTATTGGAAACCACTTCAACCTTCTGTCTGACTTCCACTGCAGTGAACAGCCAGCGCCACATATGGAAACTGTGTTCCGTTTTCTATCAGCATGTTTCAAGCTAATTAAATTTTTGGACAACAGGAACAATAAATCTGGAGGTGAATGTATTTCTTTTTTCTTTTCCTTTCTCACTCTGTTTCATGTCAGTTCCTGCGTGCCTCCAGGGAGCAAGGATGTTGCTTTACAGTCAAAACAATGAGTAGACCGTCCTTGTCCAGCTCTCCTGACCAGCAGGGCTGCAGTCTGTTGAGGATCAGCACATTTACCAGACTGGCACACATATGGAGAACATCATCACAGAGACAAAACTTGAATATACTTGACCTAACATTTGTCAGGCCAAATATCTGTACTCAGATGCAGCTGCTGTACCAGATTTGTTATTTAAAAAAAAAGTAAGAAAGTAGCAGGAAGCAGTACTTTCATTTTTATAGATAAGTCCTTTCCACAATCACTGCCCAAATTGTGTTATATACCACTATTACATTTACAGTATGGTCTTAACCTTTAATTTAATATTTAAAGGCTTCATATAGCCTACCTAGCAAGAATATGTTATAATAACACAAAACAGCTGGCCTAGTCTACAAGGCTCCCATTAATGCAAGAATTTGGAAATTTCATTTGATGGTAGGCAACAGATGCCTATAACCTCCATGTGAAGAACAGATGCTACAATAATCAGCAGCACGCCAAAACAAAATGATGAGATTTTACATCTCCAAAAGATACAGATACAGAGAATCAACATTGCCTTTCCTGAAGCATGGACCTTATCCTGCAGGAGCACACGCCTTTTATAAAAGAGAAAGCCACAGTCTTTTGTTTTTGTTTTGTTTTTTTCCGGGGGGTGTTTAAAGCAGCAGGTTCAGGGAGGATAAAGCATTTGAAGGCTGAGGTGGCAGCAGAGTCCCTGGGCCTTTGTCTGGGACACCTAAGTGTAACTCTAGAAACTAAAACTATTTTCTTTCCATTTAGTTTCACCTTCGCCACACATTACCAGTCTCCTGAGAGCCATGTGTGAGAGCACACCCCCCCACCCCCACCCCCACCCCCATTTCTGCTTCACTTTATCTCTCACACACCTTCATATTTCAGCAAGTACATTGGTCAGTTAAAGTTGCTAAGGGTTAAGAAAATATTGCGGTTTAATTATTTCAAAACTCAACATATTCCTCACACCTTGTCACATGACTATTGGAGAAGGTGGAATTGAAGAGGCTGTTTTGGCTTATCAAGGCTGGGACTTGTGATGCAGTTTTAAAAAAAGGCCTTGTTTTTATGTTACTTTGAGTTTAATGCCTCACAGGTGTAATATGACTAATATGTAGTAATATGATTCTCTTTGAGATGATGCTAGTATTAGTATTTGTTCAGGTCCATTAATTCATACAATAGTACTCAAGGAGAGTGACTAATGTCGCTTGGAAACTAATGTCCTTTTTTGGACCACATCATTCAAAAGATAGGGTTTTGAAACAGAGATGAAACTTTTTAAAAACAGAGATATATTTGTGTGGTATGTTTAGACAGTGCAAGAAATCAAAGACATATTACAGAGCTCAGAGACATCTCAATACAGTTTTATCTGAATATGTAGTTCTGTTTCAAAATGTATGTGTGTGTGTTTGCGTGTGTGTATTGACATATTTTGTACCTGGCACCAATGTAGAGAGTCCGATTGACCTGGAGGATCCTCTGGATGTGTAGAGGCTCTTGTCTCAGCCATGTTCTGTGTGGACGGCCCAGAAACACTGGGTATCTTCTTACCACTGTCAGAGGATCAGAGAAAGAAACGGCTGACATCAAACTGGAATTATTGTTTGCCAAAGAACTAAAAATAGACATGTTTTTGTGTTAGTTTGAGGTGACAGTTCAGGTGTTCAATGTGGAGACAGCGCTGACACAGAAGGGTGCACAAAGCAATCATTTGATAATAGAATGATGCTTCAGTCACATAACATGTTACATTCCCAAGCTTTTGTTCACTAACTGACTAAGATATACTTTGGATGAACTGTTCATTTGCTCTGCTAACTCATTCAGATAATTCAGATCACAAAGCTAAAGCCAATTGTTCAGTTTTTCAGAGTACGGGGTAGTCTGTGCATTAAAGCAAGAAAAACTAAGCCATTAAAGATTAAACATTTTCTTTGACTTTCCATTGTGTTTTACTAAAGATACGTAAAACACAAAGTAGAATGTAAGACAAGCAGAAACACTGAGGTGTTGAGAGATTATTTTTCATTTAATATTCCTTTCACTGTGCTTTGCCATTATTACTTCTTTTATACAGTTGACTCTTTTGGATGTTGTCTGCTCCTTCCTTGTTCTTATGCTGCTTACAATATTTTTTCAACACCCCCACCCCCCCACCCCAACTCTTTTCTGTCCTTGTTTTCCATTTTACCTCTTTCTGTTTCTTTGTGCATTTTCCCTTCATGTTCCTTTGTCTGACTTTTGTTAAAACCTCTTCCTGCTGCTATGTTTTATATATAGATCTTTGTAGCTGAACCATATCTACTTCCCACTGCTCAGTATTGATACATGTGGAAGGGTCTGGACCTGACGAGGAAACCATTCAATAATATGGAACTGCAATCAATCAAAGTCTGGTCAGAGCTGGAGACAAGCTGACGTGGAGTCACAAAGTCTGAGTATGTCAAGAGGTACGTCTCCTGAGGGTCTTTGCACATATTCCTGAAAGCGCCTTCCTACACTCTGGTCTCAGTCCTAAAAGTGACCTCACACCTTCTGACCTGGAAACCAGTCAACACCCTTTACTGTGAGTCTATCAACAACCCTCCTCCCTACCATTACTCCCAGTTAATCAGTATTTCAGCCCTTCGCACGTTACAACCTGTGTGGGAACAATGCAAGGGAGTTAGTGGCATATATAGGACATAGAAGCCAGGTGGTCATTACCTTCAGTGGGGATGAAGTTCAGAGGCCCTGGTTCTTCTGGGAAAGCCAGGCTAGTCGTTTGGAGCACCCAACACAGAAGAAAGAAGATGACTGAGGTCACTGGAGCCATAACAATACAATGGTGGATTCTGTGGAAACATGAGGGAAAGGTGTTAATGTTCAAACCACGTGTAAAATTACAGAGAAATCTTCAACTACTGTCACTGATTGCAACAAATGTAACTAACTGACAGGGTAGTTTTCAAGACTGAAGCTCCTTCTTTTACTCCCTACAGCTTTCTATCTCTATGCTCAGGGAGATAAACAGCTGATCCAAGAGAGGGCTTAAGTCACCGACTCTAGGAAAAGTGTCCAATCAGCTCTGAGTGAAGCATCAAACATCTAACCACCATGAAACATCTAAAACCTATGAGAAAGAGACATCAGGGCAGAGGAGGGACTGACATCTTGGGAGTGAAGCAAAATCTCTAAAAGCACAGGCTGAGCGAAGTGCTCCAGACGTTGAGCATTATCCAGGATATGAAAGCAACTGAGAGAGGGAGAGAAGTGGTAGTTTACTTAAATGAAATGCCCTCCAGCGACACAAATCACCCCTCTGCCAGCAGTGCTAAACTGATGGTATTTTTCATCGGGCTGCACTAAGGCACACGCAGGTCCAAGATGTAATTCATGTGGAAATACAAATGATACCCAAATGAAGTTACCCTCAACAATCCATCTAGAAAATGACTCCAGTACTCAGCCTCGCAGGAGAAAAGCACTGCTGCTGAATTAAGCCGCAAACCTCAAAGGATATGACCACAAAGTCTGGTTTCGGATTTGACGAACCAACCTACATGTATGACTCAGTGTGCACAAGTTGTAATTGTTTCAAACACGTGTTCATCTGTTAGCACATCAGGCTAAGATTTTCCAAATCTCAACACATCTCATAGAGATATTTGTTTAGAAAATCCTCCATACCCACCATAACATACACAAAACATACTACACTGTCATGCACAATTGTAACATCTCAAATTTGAATACTGAAGGTTGGATTTCTTTATGCAAAACATTGCAAAGCATTTTTACTGTGGTCACACATGCACAATGTATAAAACAATGCACAAACACAGAATGCGTGCTCTCTCATTGGTGTGGCTTTCTATTTCGAAAAAAATCAATTACAACAAAGCAGCTTTAATCACACAGAATAAAAATTAAAGGCTAAGCATATAGAATTTTTATGCAAGAAAATGTACTTCATTTGGGGATCTCGGTTATGGAATTATAAGCAGAACAAACACTACTGGATGGCAGGACGAACAATAAACACGAGCATCTCTATATGTCTAGATCAAAGGACTCTGACAGGAAGGGTATGAAAGCAATAAGCAACATCATTGAACACAAACGCAGTGATCCTTACACACAACCGTTGTACATGTAGATGCTGTTTATTCATCATCTCAGGAAACAGAACTCTTGATAGAATCATGAGATCAAAATCACAGGAGAATAAAATCATGTGAGTTAAAGGTTGTACTTGTGGAAGAGGCAAAGTGTACTAACCGACATCATATGGCTTCATGTGGGTTTTACCTGTAGCTGTGAAGTCTAAGTCTATGTAATAAATTTATTTTATTTATTTATTTATTTTTTAATCCAGCAAGTTAATTTTGTTGAAAATCTTGTTGCCCAACAAGACCAAATGCTGGGCAAAGAGATGACTCAAAAGTATGTCCCTGCTGGCTGGGTCACGGGTTTGAGTTACAACTGGCTCCAATGGGGTGGATCACATGTGCTGAACTCAAGGCCCACAGGCCAAATCCAGCCCGCCACATAATTTTATGAGGCCCATTAGAGCATCAAGTGAGTTTGATTGTTAGTTGCAATTTTATGTCAAAAAGTTGCAATTTTGGAAAAAGTCAATCATTTACATTGAAAAGTTCCAATATTATGTTAAAAAGTCAATTCTGCAAAGATTTAATTGATTTACAACAAAGTACAATAAAATAATTTTATTATAAAAAAAAACTTTACGACAAAGTTGTGAAATTGCAAAATCTGTAATTTTACTGAAAAAATAAATACAATTTTCTTAAGACATAAAGTCATGATTTTAAATTTAAAAGTTTCAATATTTTACAATAAATTTTTTAGTTTTTTAAAAGTCCCAATTTAGCAAAATTTGTGATTTAACAAGAAAAAGTTGAGTTAAAGTACTACATATACTTTTATATGTATGTATATATATATATATATATATACATATATACACATATATATGAAGAGAGAGAGAGGTGTATGTATAAAGTCAGTTTTTCTAAATTTTTTTCTTTTCTTTTTTTTTTAAGATTTGGTTGTTTCTTTTTGTGAAAATTATTTAATGAAAAATGCAAAACTCATAATTTTCTGAAAATGATTAAATTATAATTGTATGTCAAAAAGTCAATACTTTACTCCCCAATATCTGGAAAAATTCTCAGTTTTACAGCATATGTATATATATATATATATATATATATATATATATATATATATATACACACACACACACATATATATGCATCAAAGTGTGCATTAAAGCAT
>JBAMYA010034946.1:0-15711 GCA_037176975.1 Arrhamphus sclerolepis | reverse complement strand
TATATGTATATGGCTGGTCAAGGATATGGCCCCAGAAAAGAAGAAATGAGGGCAGTTTGACGTGAAAGAAAATTTTATTTTATTTCAGACACAAAAAGTACAAAAGCAGAGTAAATGAGAAGCAAAAATAGATAGAGGATCAACACTTTGACTACAAATTGCATTTATTAACATTCATTGTGCTTCCACTTCTGCTGTGTTTTATTCAACTGAATAAAGAAGTCTAGGGACATTAGAGACTTGATGCTGACTGGGGAACATGAAGTAGAGGAAAAGGAACATCTTCAGTTTGTGAACGCTTGATGCTTTAGTGAAGCAAAGACTGGGGAGGGAATGTTGCACCATCACGGGACAACTGTGAATGCCCAGCAGAATGAAGATGGGCTCTCCAGTACGTCTTTATTGAGATCCCTTAGCAAAACTCATTCCACTTTTGTGATGGCAGCATTTATGCAGAAAAAGTGCTTTTATACCTGGTTCAATATTTGATATGTAAAAAACAGATTTTGTGCACATTATAAAGACATTTCTGAGGAAGAGGAAAAACAGGTACTTGTCTAGACTAGACTGCAGTCCTGACCTGTCCCCAATAAAGACTGTTGGAGAATTGTGAAATAAAAAAATAAAAAATGCAACAACCTTACTGTTGAACTACTTGAGATATGTTTGAAGAAAGAATGGAACAAAATATCCCGTGAAACTCTTCATCAGTTGGTATTTTCAGTGCCAGAACATATTCTAAGTGTTGTAAGAAATAATGCCAGTACAAAATGGTAAAAACTCAATTGGTCCAACTATTCTGGAATATGTTTGAGGTCCATAATGCAAACTAATAAATTAAATGAAGTGCAAAGAGTTAAAAGTCCAAGTGAAAATTTGTTTTCCTCCCCCTTTCAATGTTGTGCCAACTTTTTCTGGTTTGAAGTTATATTTGTGAGTTGACATAAAGGACAGTGACAGTGTCCTCACTGGAGAGTGTGACAGGCATCTCTGCTAACGTCCTGCTCGTTTCAGCTGATCAACAGCCATTTATATAAAGCAACTTTAAACTGTGTGAACACCTGCAGTCACCCAGCTGACAGCACACATGCTCTCCAGACTGCAGCCTTGTAAACAGTGACCGTGCATCAACACATCAGCCTCGTATTCTGCTTCTGCTAGAGCACGACTGCTTCAGAGGCAGCACTGCATCAGAAAACAACGCACCTCTGCCTCTGAAAGCTTGTCTGTCTGTTCTCTGAAGCTTTCAGTCCCGCTTTTCTCTGCTGCCGAGGAAAACACACCCCGCAAACATCCTTAGAAACCAACAGATGGAGAATGAGGAGGGTTGGTATGCTGTTAGGCCAGCATCTGCTGCCTGGATAGCATCAGTCCAGCCTGGCATGAATACCAAAACTCTCTAGAGCCTTGTTGGAGGCTGGAAGTCTGTTAAGAGAGATTCATTTAGTGCTTTCATGTTTGTGTGCAAGTTGTAGGAATAACTGTTAAGAAAAAATATACAGTGGACCCCATTTTAAGGTCTTCCCAGCCACCTCCTCCAGCTCTTCTGGGACAATACTGAGTCATTCCGAAGCCATTTTAGAGATTTAATCCCTACCTGGTTGGACTTACCAAAACACCTTCCCAGGAACACCTTGAGGAAGCTTTCTGACCACACACCTGAGCCACTCTACTCTGAGTCCCTTGCAAATGCAGAGCTTCTCATCCTATCTCAAAAGCTCAAGTCCCACAGAATGTGAAATTGGTGTAAAATCCTACCTTACTGGGTGTTCCTTTAGAGTGCCACGGTCAGGAAAAGAGTCTTCATCTGTCTGCCTCAAGGCTTGGTACTTGGACTTGGACCACGTTACCCAATCACACGCCTTTTCATATCACTGCCATGCAGATGATACACAACTACCTGTTGTTCCCACTGGATGACCCAAGAATCTCTGCACATATTTCAGTTTGTTTCTCTGACCTATCTGTCTGGATGAAAGAACACCATCAACTTCAACCACCTTCAACTGAACCTGTCAAAGACAGAAATGTTGACTATCCCTGCTCATCATTCAATGAAGCATAAATTATGAACATGAAAATTGCCTCTACTACTGTGAACCATGACCATTCTAGCCAATGAGAGAAGTCACACCAAGGATGCTGTGAAGCGGTTTATAAGTGTCCTTAGAAGCAAATGACTCTACTCTGCAAGAAATACACAATAAGTCTAATTTGGTGCTGGATCACAGATAAACCGCTTCAATGCACAAAGTAAATCAAGTTGGAAGGAAATTAAACACAACAATGGCATGGAGAACCAGATAGACTGACATTAAGTTAACCTGGGAAAACTAAACAATCTAAAAGATTTTAAATGAAATGTGCACCATGTACAAGGAGGTTAGAAGTCTAAAAGTACATTTTATTTGACACCATTCATCCTCTTTTTATGTATATTTCTCAAACAAACAAGACATGAGAAGATATTCAATAAGTAGAGAAGCACATGATTCTCACATGATCTCAAAACATTCAGGTTACAGAAACAAATATCTGCATCATTGTAAAAAATACTGTGTAATTAAAACAAGTGGATTAATATAATATAATATAAAATAATATAATATAATATAATATAATATAATATAATATAATATAATATAATATAATATAATATAATATATTAACTATGTTTCTCTTGGCTTGCATACGCTGACCTAAAATGATTATTATTATATTATCATTATTATTATTTATTATTTGCATCTATTACCCAATTAGATGATTCAGTTCTATCCAGTGCATGGTTTCACAGCACCATATCTAAAGGGGGTCCACCATTTAAAGCTATGACCCTAAAGCCCTGAATAACAACAATAAGACAAATAGATAGGAGTTTTGGTGAAAACAAGCCACTTCTGATTTATCTGTGACAGCTCTGTTTTAATGACTTCAACAACACCGACCATTGTTTGAAAGAAATTTAGGTGGAATCTAATAGTGTGTAGGTACAAGGTATTATAAATAAGATTTCTAAACTTCTGCTGGACCGGCCACAATTTTGGTCCCTGGGCACATGGAATGTTGCTGTGCATTAGTGTGTCTGTTTGTTTCCAGCATTTACACTCACACTTTCCTGTGTGTGCTGTTGTGTATAAGTTAGTTCAGGTGATGGAGGGCCCCACTCCAGCAGGAAGGCACAGAGAAATGCATCACTTTAAATAACAGTGCTTAGAGTTGGCAGCGAGGGAGGGAAAGGCTGCTGAGCGTAAGGGGGATAGTAGGCGGACAAATGCCTCTCTGCACAGAATCCACGGACAGCAACCTTTAGCTCAAACAAAGACAGTAATGAATCAGAGCTGAGATGGATGTTGGAGAGAGCCACTTCCTCCTCGCCCTTCTCTCCAGCCCGGCAGGTGGTCTCCAGCTTCTGCCATCTTTGTGTCTTGGCTCCTTCTATAGCATGAGTCACTGCCCTGAACGTGAACGGTGAGAAGGATGACGCTGGGAGCATGCATGTACGAGCGTCCACGTTGGACAGGTGCTTTACAATCGGGGGCATCACTTCTTCTGAAAGTGGCTGCTCCCGGTGGAGCCGAGGCGTTCTGGGAGCCGTTTCTCCTCTGCAGTTGCTGCTCCACTGACTCTCAGGAACGGAGCTGCGAATAAATAGAAAATCAATGTGGCTTCACGGTGTGATGGTGCAGGGCTGTTTTCCCCCAATTACTAGAAATGCTGCTGCATGTTGGTGGTGCATATGAGCCCTTTACCAAGCCTCCTGGCATTTATCAACTATGCTTTTGATGCTGCCAGGTCCAGAGTTGCAATTCACTTTCATTTAGCTGAATGTAACAGGAGCATTATATCTACAAGTACAATAAAAGCTCTTCTAATTACATATAATTTTAGTTACAAAGAGGCATGAATAAATCATAAAATGTAGATCTCTCTTTTAACACGCTCAAAGGCACCCCTCTAGGCCCCACCACTTCATTTTACGTGGCCCCTGGGAGCAAAGCAATTATACATGTTGCTGGAAAAATGTTTGAGGAACCTTTGAGGGGTGCCAATGTGGAATAACTGAAGGAACAATGTAACAGTTTTGAATTGAGACACTGCAATTTTTCTTTTCAAAAAATCTTTAATTTTTACACCAAAATGCACAATTTCACAAACACTGGAATTTCATGACAAAAGGTTGCTAATTTTTGTGAAAGGTTTGTTTTGGATTTTTTTTCCATCAAAAAGTTTCCAGCAGAAAATTGCTGTTCACAACTTTACAGCAAATTCATAATTTTATGACAAAATGTGAATTTGTAAAACATTTCTTAAAGTGCAATTTGCAAGAAAAACTTTTTGTACAATAAAAGTTGCAGTTTTTGTAAAATATGAGATAAAAATGAACTTTTATGACAAAAAGTTGTGATATTTTGAAACTCGCCATTTAACAACACAATCCATGTTTCTAGAACATGTCTAGGACTGTTGCTATTTTTTTTAAATTCAGAATTTCTTGACAAAAAAAAGTTAATATTTTGCAATAGTAGAAAATCTTTACAACAAAATTTTTTTAATTTTTAAGTTGAAAAAGTTGTGTTCCATGCAGTTGTCTTTCCATTTGCGGAAAAGTTGTCTTCTTGAGTTAGAACAAAAAGTCTTGATCTTGCAAAATTCATAAATTAACAAAAAGTTGAGCAATAGTTACAATGTAATGAAAAGATGTACAGTGTGACCAAAACTGTTCAGAATCCTGTGGAAAGCTATCACTAACTCTGGAATGTGTAGAACACAATATTTACATGAACAAAACTGAGTCAGATAAATATGACTTAAACCAGACCAAAACAAAAGCTTTTATCCTAATTAAGTACTTGAGTGTATGCAATAGAATATTATGGTCAATGGACAAGTAATGCTGAAACTCCTCCTGCTAAAAGGTCTGGCTAAATCATTGGGATCAAGACTGGATGTTTTGAGTGGCGGCGTTGAGCATTCCAGGCCTCTTCCAGGTCGACCCGGCGGACCATGGATGCTACTGTTGCACCACCAGTCTTCCTTTCAAATGTTGCTACAGAAACAACATTTGAAATTAGGATAAATGGACAGATTCAATCAGACGAATCCTCCAAATTTCTGACACTGCTGATATCTGTTTCAGCCCATCTTTGGATACAAAATGGTTTTATCTTTCATAATTTCACTCGTCTCATTGTGAGATCTACTACCAACATTTTTGGGTTACAAAATCCCATTTTTCCCCGATTGCTCATCTTTCATCTGAGATGGCCAAAACTGTACACCATGAGCACAGCATTCGTCAACTCCTGCCTATATGTCAGTAATTCTAGTCTTCACACTTTCCTGTTTTTCTGCCAAGGCAGACATCAAGTGTTGGTCTCAGTAAACCAGAAGGTTTGAAGCACCACGACTGTCTCTTAGGCAAAACTGAAGATAATATTTTAAAGCTGATGACATACACAGGTACAGATCTTTGATGTATGCTCGTGTGCTGTATCATAGCAGTATGGAAGTGTCATTTCAAATAATCTCTTTCCCTAAGAATGCGGAGTGGCTTTCATCTGCTACAGAGGACCACATGTGAAGGGTCTGACGCTAAATAGGCAAAGACAAACAGTCTCTTGGGGTCGGATTGCTTGAATAATAACAAAAGATACTTCTTCACTTCATTCTTATGAAAGGCACTGCTGAAACTTTCCTCAGGAAAAGCAAACTTTGAAATTGAAATGTGGTGACTGTGTAACAGTCAAGTCAGAGAGTGTAAGAGACGTAGAGTAGACAGCATCGCAAAATCATTGAAACTAATTCCTCTGAGGATGGATCATCAAATGTTTTTTTTCTTCTTTTTTTTATTTAAATCTGCAAACTTTGCCAGCTTCAAATTGGTCTTGACAGCAGCAGAAAGATCACTTCAGCATTTCCATCTCTGATGCAAAAGGCAGTTCAAGTAGCTGCTGAAATACAACGAATGACGTGGATGCTTAAAGTGCTCCCGGAGTACATCTCCTCAAAACTGCTCCCCGCCGAGGAAATTGCTTGTTTTTCTGGCCTAATTTCACACGGAGTACACTGCAAACACAACCATTTCTGTTTGCACACACAGAGGAAAAGGGGTTTCATTTTTGTTCTGTTTCAGGAAAGTACCCTGTAGGACACAGACACATAAGACTGTCATTTCCTGTCATTGTGTCTTGTCCAAGGGACACACCTCTAAATAGTCTATAATTACTTCAGAATCATCAAGAAAAATATCACAAGAAACCAAGCAACTACTTCCAGGTTGCTAGTCTGACAAAATCCAGGCAGTTAAGTTCCTCAACGGACCACTGGGGGCTGCCTCCAAAAGTCACTCTCCAACAACCCAAGTGTTAAAAATAAACTTTTTGTTCACATCGAGTTCTCTACATATGACTCCCCACATAGTGACCGTGGACAAGATAGAGAATGCAAGTTTGGGGGAAAAAAACCCTTAAAACACTGGAAGGAACTTTCAAATAGGCTCTATTGTGGTAGTGCAACTACAAAGCCTGATTTATAAGCGATTTATAAATTTATAAGCGAGGATGAGCATACGTCATAGACTTGAACCACTTCACTGTAAGTAACAAGCATCTCTCTCAAAACGTAACTACGCAGAATGAAAGAAATGTGATTGGTCAGCTTGGTTTTACCTCGTCTTCGTACAGTATTTCCCACTACTGCTACTTCTTCTTCGTTATTTTCATGTTGGGAACGGCATTTATCAACATCAATTAGCATAACGTAAAATCTTCACTGTAATGTCTAAGATGCATAAAGGAAGTAAACAAGAGGAAACACAACAGAAGAAGAACCCACACCACCACCCAGTGCTTGGTGCTGTAATTACAGCACCAATTAATCTGTGCATAGATTACCTGTGAGGCATAGCTGGGCAAGAAAATAAAGAATAATCAGCCCTTTAATGATAACTGTGGTGATGATGTGTCCCAGGATCAAGCAGAGATTGACACCCCTGCCCTAAAGCCATGCGGGTCTACATGAGACAACTGATTGTACACTACGAGCTCTGCAGTTGCAGTGGCAAAACACTTGTGGACTACATCCACACCTCCATTTCTCAGCATGCAAAAGCAGCTGATAATATTTTTCCTCCAGCGTTTTCCTGTGCTGCAGCAGATCAGTGAGTCTAGCAGCATACAGCTGCTTTTAAGAGTCAGCTGAGGACGCCCATCAAGGCTAACTGCTTGTAATGAATACTGTTTTTTTGTTGTTTTTTTCCCCCCACTGACTTCTTAAAACGTCGCTTTAATCAAAGCTGAAATTGTGCTGCTTTGTGTTGGAAGTGCTTTTCAAGTTGACTGGCCCTGCGAACAAGGACATCATCGAGTAAACAATGGCCTATTCAAGAAATGTCTTCCACCTCGTAATCTCTGGTAAGCCTTCCACTCAGAAAGTTGTGATACTTGTAACTGTTTTTTCAAATCCAGTATGAGCCACAAAATGTATTCTCCAATACTCATTCTTCTGGTCATCCAGCAACAGATTTATGAAAACTGATGATATTTTTATAATTAATGTGTCAATATCACAAACAGAAAGCCAGACCAACAGAGTGCATACCTTATCAGGGAATTAGCATTACAGTTTATCTCAAAGGGGTCATATGATGATTTCTTTTTGTGTCCTTGATATCATATGTTATGCTCTGAAGTGAACAGCAGTTAGGGAAGCATGAGTCTATAAATCATCGATTCAGTGAAGCATTCAGATGTTCAGCATACCGTGACATCACAGATCAGAAAAGAGAAGAATTATCCAAATTTTTCCATCTCTAACTCTAACTGGTCAGCTTTATTGGTTAATATAAAAGTATTTAAAGTGGTACATGTGATGATTTGCATCAGATGTGGATGTTAAATGTAACTAGAGATGAAAAAAAAAGTACCAGAGTGTAAATACATTTAATTCTACTGCAAAGTTGACACTTCTAACATGGAAGTCAATGTGAATTTGCTCTGTTTTGGAGCCAACACCTAGTGGTCAGTGGAGGAACTTTAGCAAAACATACTTCCTGGATGAGCTTCAACCAGGAAGTGGGGTGGTTGCTGCCAACCTCAGCTTTTTCTTTTCTTTAGTGGTGATTTGATCATAAACGATCCAATCAAATCACCACAAAATGAAAATATCAGTCAGATATCAACATATATACATATCAACACATATACATATATACAATATACTGTCTAGTTGCATCCAGGATTGAAAATGTGTAATATTTTGTTTCTTACACATGTGACATTTTGTCATATTGACTGTTAGCTCCTGAATCAACTCAAATCAATATTGTATCCTTAAATCATGTTAAATTTGTATAATATTGTATCGTATCACCATATTGGCATTAACCAACTATGGCCAACACCGGTTTATCCAAAAATGGGCAAATGGGTGGAATGAGCAATGGGCTGGAACACACCTTCCGGTGCATTCACATGTACATGTTGCAGCAACACACAGCATAGGAGGTGTGCCACAAGTCGGGTTGGTTGTGTCGTCAAAACCAGAAAAACAAAAAACAAAAAAACAATAAAACTGCTGCTGAAATATCCAGGAAGAGGAGGACTTGTTGCGTGTCAGCATTGGATCACATCATCCCTTTCAAATCTCATGGAAATGGACTCAGACAATGCACAACATACGTGTGAATCCACCACAGGTGGTTAGTCACCACAGCCAAGCTTTCCATTTTGGCCTGGCTGATGCTGAGCTAGAATGCTAACTAGTCTGAAAAAGGAGCAGCCAGGATTGTTTTAGGTTTCATTTTACAGTAACAATATGTGCTTTTTAAAAAGCATTTATACTTGAAAGAATGGGTGGGCACTGCCCACGTAAGGTGTTTGCTTTCCTGTCTTCCTTTTGATTGATTTTGTGGTTTATGTCCAGGCTGTATTGTGTCTGCAGCAGATAATAGATGAATGGATGTTCATTATTTTAAAATTGTTTGCATGTATTAACCTTCATCATCATTCCAGACAAACACGTAAAGGACCAGTCACACCAACAACTTTGAGAAAAGATACCTCAGACGTGGTGGTTGAGCACACCCAGACAGCTTTTGGGTATAGGAGAACAGCGTTGGCATAATTGTAGATTGACAGAACCGTATAATTTGATATACAGTTCTGTCAGCAAAGGCGCCAACATCAGCTGTTTGCAGAAGCTTGTCATTTAGTCTGCAGTCTTAAAAATCCTGCTTGTTGTGCAGACTTTTATTTTCACTTCTGTTGTAGTGCATTAGACTTCAAATCCAACCCAAACATTTGCAGATAAAATGCAATTATATAATTATAGAATTTATCTTTCTGGTGAGGATGAGTCAAACATTTACAGGGCTTTTGTTGCAGAGTCTCATTCTTTCACTTACGTTAATTAGTGGGTTTGAGGTCGCTATCCGCTACCCCTCTACAGAAACCTCAGCATCTTCCACACCATCTGAATGATTGATTTGGCACAGGTTTTACACTGGATGCCCTTCATGACACAACTGGGTTTCAAACCCAGACGTCCAATATTTTAGGTCAAATAGTCGAAATTTTACACCAAAAAGACACGTTTTTTTAAATGCAATTTTAGAACAAAAACATGCAATTCCACTGAAGTCCCAATTTTATGAGAAAAGAATGCTTATTTTGTGGAAATGTAACAAGTTGTTTGTTTGTTTGTTTTTTACAACAAATATTTATGATCCTACAAAAATAATGTTGCAGTCATACAAAAGTCATAATTTTAGAGCATAAACTTGTAATTTAATGTAAAAAATTAAGCATAGTATAAACAAGCAAGTTTAATGAAAGTCTTATAAACAAGTTGAGTTTAAAAACAACAACAAAAAAAAAACTACTGAGACTGAAGTGCTTTGAGATGGAACAATGAGGTCTTTAAGATAAGATGGACCCATTCAAGACAACAAATCACAAGGAGAATTTTGAATTGAAGTCTAAACTGAAAACGTAACCAACATATAGATACCAAGTTTCGACATATGTTCAAACTCGGCAGTGTAATCTGAGATTAACCTTCAGTTTAAATTGATATATAATGTAAATTAATTATCCGAAAAGAGATAAACTCCTTCGCGGATCCTCTCAATCCACTTGACTTGTCTAATATTTCTTGGATTTGGGGTATTTTTTGATTCTTGTCTCTCTGGTTTTCTGTCCTGAACTGTTGCTGTTAACTTTATTTTCTGTTTTACTTTGAAGTTCTGTCTGTGTCTTGGTGTATTCAGTTTAATTTTCCTGGCCTCTGTCTCCCTGATTTGAACCTGTGTCTATATATTGTCTGGCCTTTTCCAGAGAGAGACTTTGCGATGCTGAAAGTATCCTGAAATGCATTCTGCTTTAGCAAGTGGCAGAAACAAATATGAAATACTGTCAGTGAATATAAATATTTGGTCTTTACCAAAATACCAAAGAGGCGTACAACCACAGTGGACTCCTATCACCGAAAGTCGCATCTCCTCAGTCAGATCTCACCGAAAGGCCATCTTCCATGACCCTGGATGACAGATCTATATCTCATGAAAGAGGCAGCAGAATAAATGGCATCCCCTGCTCATTTACCGGACAGCCAAGATCGATGGCAGCTGATCAAAGATGGAGATAAAACAGTAGCGGTCAATCGCTGCTGAGCCTTTGGTGCCAACCCAAGGTCGGCTGATTAATTCCAAGCACTAAAGTCACAGAACATACTCATTTCTTGGTTCTTGGAGAAACTTTGTTTTTTTTTTTGTTTTTTTTTCAGAAAAAACCCATTGGTTTAGATTTTACAAGGTGAAAAGTTGAACTTCTATTGTCTAAAGTCTATATTTACACCATATGGCCTAGTGTAAAAAACTAAAATAATCTATTTGTAGTGGATCTTTGTAACAGAGAAATACAATTTACTATGCCATCCCTTATTCAAGAAACAATAATGAAGCTAAAAAAAAAAAAAAACAATAATAATAATGATGATGTGCAATACTAAATGCCCCCCTTACTGCTTCCACAGGATTTAAAACGGTAAGTTGTAGCCAGGTGCTGTTGATTTAATTTTAGCAATTCACGCATGCGTTAACACAATTCCAAGAGGGAAAGACATCAGCAATGGACTCACAGAGGCAATTTTTGCAACCCATAAAGCTGGATAGGGTTGGAAAACAGATTCTTGCCCATTTGGATTTCAGCAACTTTCCAAAACATTTTGACATAAAATTAGAAAAGTCATAATTTAAAAAAAAAAAAAAGTAGCCTAAAATCACAATATTTTTTTGGCAATAATTAGAAACTTTTTGTTGTAAAATCTTTATCAAACATTTGCTAAATCATGACCTTTTGACATAAACCAGCTGCTCTCTTCCTCAGTTATTACACTTTTTGATATCAGTACTAAATCAAACAGGCATTCCTCAAAAATGTTCTTTTAAGTACATGTACTCTCACAGGCCAGATAAAACGAGGTAGTGGGTCAGATTAAGCTCGCATACCTTGAGTTTGACATGTGATCTAAACAATCTAAACTCACTTCAGGTCCAGGAGATGCATTGCTGTGCTTAGAAATTGTGTGTGCCTTTTTCTTTTGACTGGAAGAGCTACTGTTTCTTAGGATGATGCAAGAATTTTACATTGGCAATGAGATTTCATACCCTCAACAAGAAAAAAAATGTTTTTTTTTGTTTGTTTTTTTCTGAACATCAAACATTAAGAATCCCATGGAGATGCTTTCCTTGGAAACAAGCAGAATGTGCTCAAGCACTTTTCTGATTGGTTAGAAAACACTTGAGCACATGGAGGCTTGCTTAGCTAAGAACACAAGTCCTTTTGCCAGGCAGACTCACAAGTAAGCTTCTATGCCATCATAGAGGGCCCATGTTAGAAAAAAAGGCTCTCCAGATAAACTTGTATATTGTGCATAAGAACATCATGTTCATTCTTCATAATAATAATTAGATAAGTGAAGAGAAACACACTTTGGACTCAGGTAGCAGGTAGACAAACATCCCAATTTGTGAAGAATCTTAAAATATGTTTAAAAAGAAAAAATGTTGACATTAGCCATAGAGCATGCAGAGACGGCACCTTTTACTCTTTGGTGGATATGGTAGGGAGGTCCTGGTGTGGTACAGGAGGCTGTGACCTTTCTCTGGGCACTAAATCACTGTCTGAGTCGCAGTGTTTCCGTGTAGGCTAAGATAAAGTGGATGGCTCTATCTGGGGATCTGCCTCAATGACTTCTGAGACCCATCTCATTAACCGGCAGGGCAGCAGATGCAGGGCCAGTCACCCTCGCTTAGAATAATCTAGATTTCCAGTTTAGCAAAAGACCTGAACAAGCAGACTCTGCAGAATAATTTTCTGGCTCAAAGAAGTTGTGTCAAGGATCCAAAGTTTGGCGAATTTATGGGATCCCAAAGGCTTAACTACCTAAAAATCACTTTAAAGTTTGTCTAAATAAAACAACAATAAAATGTACTCCCTTCCTGAACACAATACTGATGGAAATAACCCAAGGAGACTTTGATTTTTACCTTTATTATTTATTTTATCCTCATTCAGGCAATAACCATCACACAATTTATATGCTTTATATGGCCAACAGGAAGAAGGACCCACATTATTTGTTTTGGATAAGCCCGACTGAGCGGTGCTTAGCTCGGCGTGGAGGAGTCACACAAGAGACAGCTGAGTTTGTTGGGGGATCTGGTTAGGATTCCCTCTGGATGCCTCACAACAGAGGTGATTAAGTCCAACTGAGTGGAGGCCCCAAGGCAGACCCAGATTACATCTCTTGGCTGGTTTAGGAAGACCTTGGTATTCCTTCGAAAAAGCTGGCGAGGGTGGGGGGTTAGATCACCCACCTATCCAGGGAGGCCTGGGACTCACTGGATGGATGGATGGATGGATAACTTCACAACATCACAATGATGATATTATACCTCATGTATAACAGAGGTATCATTTATACCACCTCTGTGGACCACATATGAGTTGACAAGTAGGCTGTAAATGAGGGTTCCAATTGGGTTTGTTTGGAAGTTTCATGGCAGCCCCATTTGTGTTTGCCCACATGGACCCCGAGTATGATCTACCAAGATTTTAGACCCAACTGGCAACCAACAACATGGGACCCACACCATTCCCTCCCTAATTTATCTGATATGGTACAAACAAATTCAGCCCCCCATATGGATGTCATGGATGTAATATGTTACCACAGATGAAATAAACAATATTTGTACCAGGCTGCAAATATGTTTAATTCTGCTGTTTTTAACATGGAGGTCAAGGGAGATTTGCTCTGTTTTAGAGCCAGTACCTAGTGGTCAGTCACGTGCAATAAAACATACTTAATGGTTGAGCTTAAACTCGGAGGTGGGATGGTTGCCGCTTGATTTACACACCACTGATTGAACTGGCAAGAAGTCAGACACGAGACTGGCCAGTGGGGAGAATCCAGTGGATTTTCAAAAATTAACATTACATCCACATCCACGATGTCCACTGTAGCTCTGAGAACTAGTTTCACTGTTTCTGAAGATGATCTGGCTGAGTGACCAAGGCTGGAGTTTCTTTAAGTAGAACATACACAGGTGATCCAATCAAGATAATTTGTCCAACTGCTAGCCAGCAGTAATGCATTTTGTCAGAACACAAAGACATCTTCAAAATAAAAGTCTGAAACCGGAGGTGGGACAGGAACCATCCTGGAGCAACCTGGACCCCAATCAATCTCCCCTCCCTCCTCAGTCAGATCTTAACCAGAGGCTGTCATCTATGGCCCTGGATGGCTGATCTATATCTCATGAAAGAGGCAGATCTTGTCTCCTGGTCATTTAATAGGCAGTTAAGATCGATAGCAGGAGAAGTTAAAACTGGAATGGTCAATCTAGATAGACGATTTGGAGCTGGTCTAAGGTCAGTTTATTAATGGAAGGCATTGATGTCAAATAATATACTAATTTCAGTCAACTCAAGCAATGAAGACTTCAAATGCTTATAAATAATAAAACATACTTGAGTTTTGGCATCTAGGCTCTGATCAATTTCCTTTCATTAGTCTTATATAGAGCTATAGGGGATGATGAACTATACTTGTGATTGCTTAATACTAAACCACTAAGGTCAGTTTTTAACCCTAAAAAAGTTTAAATGATGGATTAAAAGACATGGTATGAACATTTTCTAATGACTGTAAATTATTCAGCTCTACAGGTGAAAACAGGATCTCACGTCAGTCTAGATGTTTTTCACCAGAACCCTTATTTGGGCCTCTGCAAATTACCTCCATAAAACATTTTGTGTTTGTGTGTGTGTGAGTTTAGTAGTCATTACTTTAAATGGATTGCAAAAAAAGCATTTTCCTCTTAAAATCATGAGAGTTGTCCTTATTTTATGGTTCACTGTGAGTAGCTCCCTGCCATCTTCAACAAGACTCCAAGCTTGAAGCTCTGGCAGCTGTGGGATGGAAATGTTAACATTATCTGTGTGGTGTCCGATTCTGTCAGCTATAGGCTTCTGCTTTGTCATGAACAAACAGATATGTCTCATATTATCCTACATTAATTTGGTTGCACTTTATGGCCATTTATAGAATTTGTTTTTCTGTCTTATGTCTTGTTTTTCTTGTGGACATGAAGAGAAAATGGTTAACAATCATGACCCAGTTAAGATGCTGCCTGTTTTCATTCTCTGAAAGGCTTTGCCATGTATGATTTTAAGGGCCAAAAAAATCCTGTCAGTTAAAATAAACATGATGAGGATGAGCACTCAGTGAAAGCTCTTGGCACAATATAAACGTGTGAGCGGTGATAACTGACATGTCTTTGGGGTCCTCAGGTGTGAACCCCCTTTCGCAGGTGTTTTTTTTTTTTTTTTTAGTTTGTCCCACTACACCTTCAGGAGGCTAAACGGTGGTCTCTAGTGTCTCTAGAGTCACTCCCCTAATGCCAGTCGTCACTGCTCCCCACCAACACAACAACCTGCAATATGTTAATTATAAAAAGGCCAGTCAAGACTGCTTTGTCACAAGAAAGACCAAAAAAGAGAAGGCAGGGCCACAGAGGTCCATCTGAATAGACTGGAACACAAAAAAAATTGTACCAGGCTGTAAATATGTTAACTTCTGCTGCGAAGTTGTTACTTTTAACATGGAGGTCAATGGAGATTTGCTCTGTCTTGTAGCCAGCACTTAGTGGTCAGTGGAGGAATCGTACTTCCTGAATGAGCTTCACCCTGGAAGTTGTTTGGACCCCCTTGACTCCCAAACTCCCTTGAAAATTTGACAGTGTCTACATAAAGTTTCATTTCTTCTCAGCTTCTTTTTTCTGCCTGTCCTTTTTCTGTCCATTCTTCTGCTTGCTAAAAAACAAGGCAAAAAAGAAAAGCTGACATTCAGTTGACGCTATTTATCATTTGTGACCACACACTAATTTGCCTGGCTTAGTAGATCAGGCCCTCCAAGAACCCAGCTGTCTGCAGACTGATTTTTGGGTTTTATTCAAAAGGATTTGGATTTTCCTCAGAAGGATTAAAAAACAAACTAATTAACAACTGTCCAACTTGTCCAAGAATATTCAGTTTTGGAAAGCTGTGGGAGTCTTACTGAGGTGTTAATGACTCATTTGGAGGAGGAGAGTAAATTATGAATCTGTTATTGTGCTGCATATAACATATGTGGATCAATCTAAGA
>JBAMYA010034905.1:0-15713 GCA_037176975.1 Arrhamphus sclerolepis | reverse complement strand
TAGTCTCTTAGACCACCTCCTAGTTATGCTGCTATAGGCCTAGGCTGCTGGGGGAGTCCTTTGGACACTGAGCATCTTTTCTCTGTCAATCTTCTTCTAGAGACTTTCCCTTCTCCTTCTGCAGGTCTTATCAGGGTGTTTCCACAGCATGATTTCACATTGAATAAAACAGGAACACATATGAGCCATCTGTCATCATGCATTTTCACACACTTTACCTGGTAGTCCAGGCACAGAGGTGAGTCAGAATCAATGTGCTGACTGGTAGTCTGTCATCATTTCATTGAATGGAGGGAATGAATGAAAGGCTTTATTTTGTTTCTATCTACAATATAATTGATTTATATAATTATAGCATTACTGAGAACAGCACCATTGACAAGTTTAGACCACCTGCTTAAACCAAGAGCTACAAGAACAACAGCATGAACCTCCTGCTCACGTCGACGTTCTATGAAAGCCTCCAGCTGCATCCAACAATGGACCTAAATGACCTGCTACGAGTGAAGAAGATGGCAGAGAAGAAGAGAACCACATGTGTGTGGGTTCAGGAAAAAAAAAAAAATCAGGAAGTTCTACAGTTATGACTGAGAATGTACAATCAACACCTAAGACACATTATAAGCTTTTCAATATACTCTAATATATTCTCTTGATTTTTTTCCTCCATGCAATCACTCTGAAGGTGACCCAACCGCACTGTTTGCCACTGTTGCTGCTTTTAGACACTGACAATGAATTGTGTGTCAATTTGTTTTTTTTTCTGTATTAATTTGGAATAAAATGTGTTCTAAACAGGTGGATAGCTGTCCTGATATTATCCTGGAAGGTATTTTAGTGAACATGAGAAATCATTTTCCTTTTGAAGAAGTGTTCCAGTCATGAAATGCCAAAAAGACAAAAAGCTGAAATTATACAAAACGTGCAAGTTTTTGACTTTATGTCAAAATTTTGTTGAAAAAAGATAAGTTGAGATAAGTTGAAAAAATCTCATTTTAAGCCAAATGTCTAATTTTTGTGACATCAATGAGTGAAAAAAAATTGTTTTTTAATATAAGTTTCGATCTTGCAAGATTAGCAGTTGTACAGGCGGACCATGTACGAGGCCATAGCCTCATGCAGCACGTTTGCGAGTTCGACTCCCGGCTCGCTGACCATTCGCTGCGCGTCTCCTAATTCTCTGCCTTACCTTCCCGTCTCTCTCCACTAGAGTGAACAAAACCTTTTCTTCTTCACAAAAAGAAGTCTAAATGTTTGTTTTTTTATTTGTGGTTTTACAAGAAACAAAAAGTTGAGATTTTAGTACAAAAGTCAAAATTTTATGACAAAGCTAACTGAGGTTTTATGACAAAAAATAAATAAATAAATAAATAAAAAATCACTTTTTTATGGAAAAAAAACGTGATATTCTGAAATTTGGAATTTTGCAACCTATAATCAGAACAATCAGTTTTATTTTAATTTCAGAAATTATGACACAAAAAAAAAAAAAAAAAAATTTTTTAAATGATGGTGTCCAGGAGCGGGAAATCTGACATCATAGCTGGTTAGAAAGTGAAGAGTAACCAACCCTTTCACAGTAACCGTGGTGATGATGTTGCCCAGGATGAAAAAGTTGTGTGACACTGCTGTGTTAGATGTTCCTTGCCTTCAATAAATCAGTTTCAAATGAACGGGTCATAAACACTTTGATGACGAGCTGTTGGTGATGCATTCATCTGAATTAGGTGTTGTGGAAGAGAAACATCTTCTGTCAGGTTCACGCTGTATGATTTCGGCTATCTGAGATGAAAGATGGGGCAATCGTGGTGATAATGGTCCATCGTAGTTCAAAAACAGTGGTGACAGATCTCACAATGAGACAGGAGCAAAGATGAACGATTAAACCATCTTGTGAACAAAAATGGTCTGGGACAGGACTGGATTTGGATACGTCTAGATTTAGCCAACAAGATCAAGTGAATTGGATGTGAAAGCAGCTTAAGAGGGTAAAAGAAAACCACCAGGTTGAAGAGTGATAGCGTACCCCTGCTCTGTACCATGCTGTTCTGCAGTATCTGCTCCACCCTGGTGGCCATGTTGGAGACATTCTGAGCGATAGCTTGGATCTTCTCCACCAGGCCGGCTGGTTGAAACCTGTTCAGACAGAAAGAACACAAGTGAAGACAAACGAGACAGCAAGCCTCTTCCTGTTCTCATATAACAAACTCAATTTAGAACCAAAAGATTCTGTGGCAGGTAATCTAACAAATCTCTGAACACAGTTTCCCGTTGTTGTGTTGTGTAATTTAGTTTCTGCCCTGCAGGAAATCCTTCCTCATTCAAGAATTCATTTCTCTCCTCTTTGCTTATTTTCCTCTTTCACTCGTGCCTTATTAGGCCCTCTACCTTTTTCTATCTGACTACTTTCTTCCACTCGTCTTCCTCTCTTCCTCTGTTTTATTACCTTCTCTTTTTTACATTTCAGCAGAAGTGGAACTGCTGGTGGTGGGAGCTGCAGATTGGTAGACACTCGGTTGGAGCGTGAAATAGAAATTGACCTGCAATGTTAATTCTACTTCCTCTCTGGGGTGAGAAGCTTCCTTTTCACACAATGAGAGCTGTGTGTGTGTTTGTGTGTGCATGTGTGTACTTTGTTACTGCTTTGACAATTATGTCAATTTAAATGACTCCAGTTCAGATTGGTTCTGTGTTGACGCCAACCCATCTGTCTAAGTAAACTGTTTAACTCATTACTTTTAGAGATGCACTAATTAATCTGTTGCTGATTGGGATAGAGTCAGTTTTCGGTTCATCAGTTCTGATTTGCAAATGTAAATAAAGATCCTGCACCTTCTTCCGATCAACTTTAAACATCGTGGCTGAAAAATGCTTGCCGTTTTTTTCTCATCAGTCTCAACAACTTTCAGTTAAAAGACGCTGTGCGTGACGCTTCTTGGTCATTATACCCCCAGATTGATTACACTTGGGAAGCCAATCAGATCAGTCTATCCTTGTAAAGCGTCTCTGAGAGGGCTTAAAGTGATGATGACAGACCTGAGACTTGAAGTCAGAATGATAAACAGCAAAGATGACTGCTGCAGAAGAACGGGAGTTGTTTGAAACGGCTTTAGCATCAACAGTTTAAAAAGCTGAGCTTTTTTCTTTTTCTTTTTGAAAAAACAAACAAACAAAAGACAAGACTTGTTGTTTTGCCGACAGGCTATGACACGAGTTTAATTTACCAGTTAGCCCCAGTGGCAGCTAAAGATATGGGACTTAACATCCACTGGTGGTCGTTGTCTCTATATTGATTATCCTGATGGAGGACTAAGTGGAAGAGCTAAATAATTTTGGACTGTTTGCATGCAGCTTGGCATCCACAAAGAGAGTGAGATTGGAAGTGCTCAATGCCAGCTAACAGTCTTGAATCCTGGCTTTTGCAGACAAAAATGATGAGATAAGTTGGCCACCGCCGTCTTCTGTGGCAGTCTCTCAGAGACTGTGGTAGATGAGGTCCATCTCATTGACAAATGGTAAGAGATATCTGGAAAACTCTGGGGGGGATTTTTAGGACAAATCCGGAAAATGAATGAAGAAAAATAGTTAATTCAGTCACGTTCTTTAAAGTGACCAAATAATACACACAATAATTGCTCTTAATCTCCAGTCATTTATGATTAATCATTATAAATAATAGATTACCTAAAAATGTATTCTATATTGTAATGTTTATTTTAACCTAAATAAAATTCTAAATTTTGCTGTAACAGGACAAAGTCAAGCTTTTAAATATCCCATCACGTTTAATCCCTGTAATTCAAATGACAGCACTTTAAGCTGTAAAACTGTACTCAAAATCAAATTAAAACACTCCGCCACACATCATTACAGCTGCGATGAAACAACAGTTGCAAAGCACTCGTTCTAAATGTGAAAACCTTTGTTTGGTAGCCTGTGTTTTTGCAAAGCTCTCTTTTAGGAGGCCTTGATTGTGCACGCTGGCCTCTCCAGAGTGCGACTGTCTAATCTCAGATGTGATGTCGGCGACAGCATCAACTCATCCCCAGAGATGAACACAGGCAACGAGAAAAGAGGCTGTTATAGGAGACTGAGGATGAAAACACTGAAAGATGGGAATTGCACATTGAGATCTAAATAGGACGACATAATGAGACAGAAACAAACACTGGGAGAGTTAGCGGGAATACAAACTGGCAGGAAATAAAGGGAAGTCGATGAACCATCCACAGCAAACAGACCGAGAGTACCGGGGGGAGCTTTGTGTTAAGAGAGATGATAAAATAAAGAGATCCTCTGTGCCTTCGTGTGGAAGCCAACAAAACTGCTCGACTTGAACATTAAATGGTGATTAGGATCAAAGAAGTACAAGGATATACATATTTGATGGCCTGCTGTTGCACGCTTCTTCCAATGAATCTCTAGTCCTTTTGATGAACCTAGACAGTTGGCTCTTTAACAAACGACGGCAACAAAACAGATATGAGGGAAAGCAAAGAGAAGACAAAATGAGTGAATAAATGAGGGAGAGGAAATCCACAGGAAGTGGGAGAGAGCAAGAAAGTCGATGCTAACTCCAATTAGACTTTCTAAGGATACAAACAGAGGTTTCAGGAGAACCCAGTCAGCATCATATCAAATAAAGTCATCAGCATGTGGGTTTCTACGCATTCCAGCTCATTCTGTCTTAAGTTATGACATAAAACTATCAGTCCGAGCAGTGATTGCTTCATTTTAAGATGTACACAAACTGTTTGAATAATGAAACTCCCTGAAATACCGCTATGGACCATATCTGCTATGGATTAACAATGTGGCACTTTTCAGGCAAGTATGAATAATTATAATTCTAAATCAAGATATACAAAACCCATGAAGAAATTCACCAAACTTTTTTTTTTTTTAATCTTTTATTTGATTTATATTTGGGAAAAAAAAACACAAAAAACAAAAAGAACACATTTATTGTGTTCCAGTGTTTGGATGTGGTTGAAGCTTACATCTGTATTAGCAAATATTACCAAACATCTAAGACCTCACTTTTATAGTTTTATCAGATTAATTCAAGTCACATTGAACAATATAAATTTTGTTGATGATTAATTTACAGTGTTACACTGTGTGATTAGACATACATTGAAAAATGTCAGAATTTGGATTTTGTTTGATGCTGGTTTATCATTTCATTGTTAGGATCTGGGTCTAGTCAGTGTTGGTGTTCTTGTTTCTTGCCTCATTTTCTTGTTCTGTTTCTGTTAACTGGACTTCCTGTTTTATTTTGAAGGTCCATCTTCGTGACTTTGTAACTTGTATCTTTGTTGGCACTAATGTTAGACTTGTTGTGGTGCTTTGAAAATAAAATAAATAAAATCAAAAGAAAGAAATGTCTTTCTTCTTTATTTGAGTTGCACATTTTCCTTCCCAATTCTCCATGGTATTTGGCGCTGTTGTTGCTAGGCTACTGTGCTGTGTAGATGCACTGATGGTTACGTTATTTTATAATGGATTGGACTGGACTGGACCGGAGTACTTTTGGACAGGGAAGGACTCACTTCAGTCCCCTCTGCTGGTTGAGAAGAGTAACGATACAGACTTTCATATCAGTCCACAATAACACCAGAAAAAGTCACTACATTTGTTGCGAGTCACTTCCTCAAAAAAAGAATCGCGAGAGGGGTCTGAATACTCACCAAATATAGCTAAAAAAGTTGCTAAGTTGTCAACTGCATTTAGCAGCAGACGTTTGGTTCTCTGATGTCAAAGTATAAAGTGCTGAGTCATTCAGCAGCCATTGAGTTACTAGATCTACTATGTCCCACCTCCTCTGATGTTGTTTGACGTGGCACTGATTTGACATTCATTACAGAATTGCAACCACAAAAAGGAAAAAGTGTAACTGAGAAAGATGATTTGAAAACAGAGATGAACTGATAGAAGAAACGTGTAAGTGTGAAAGATGATTGAAGTCTTGGTTACAGGTTTGGATTTCTTGGTTACACATTCTGGGTTTTGGTTCTCAGATAATGGGTTTTGATTTGCAATACTTTATGCTCTATAGTGACATCACATGTTGGCCGCTGTCTTAAACGTTTTACACTTGTGAATGATCACGCTCATTGTAAAACGATGGAATTGATGTTGTATCGAAATTGATTCATAGCTCCTCCCAAAATAATGGGCAAATTACTGCTGATCTCTTTCCTCCCTAGCATTGTGTTGACATGCTTGTCAATATTCCACACCAAGAAATGTCAAAACCTTTTTATCAAGGTGCTTACACTAGCAGATGATCCACCTGGCTCATATTTAATGTCTTAATTCCTTAATCCATTCTTTAAAAAAATAAAATAAAATAATATATATATATATATATATATATATATATATATATATATGATACTTTAGATTTTTACTTTATTTACCTAATTTTAAACATTTTTACTCTTTCTTAAAAACCTGGGTGTATTTTGTTACATGACAGTAAATTCTAAAAATAAAAATAGAAATTATCCATCTCCAGCAGAGCTGTGACCCTGAGTGCAACGTGGTGGACAGCATGCCCCCGGGATAAGTGTTGTCACTGACAGAGCTTAGATGGGTGCTTAAGGGGGCAGAAATAGGTAAGAGGAAGCCAGAGCACAGATCCTTAGAGAGCACACGGCTGAGCGAAGACTCAGCAGTCTCTTCTCTCATCCGCAGCACTTTAAAGCAGAGTGAATCAACTCTGCATCGTTTTATTTTCTCAGGTCTCTCTCTGCTGCCTCCCTCCCTCGTTTGCTTTTCTCCCTCCATTCTCTGCTTTAACGAGTGGCTTGCCCTGTGGGCGAATCACAGGCCAGGGCATCAGACATCAAGTCCCATTCAGCGCTACACGGGAGCTTGTCAGCAGCGATGAGGCTCACAGAGATGACACTCCGGTGTCCGTGTGTGTCTTTATGACCGGCCTGGATCGGAGATGCATTTCCATGAAGCTCTCTTGTACTATTCGCTGTTCAAAAATCACACGCAAGACAGACTCTTTCTCAGAAATTCTGTGCATTATTTGAAAGATGTGGAAAGTGCAAGCAGAGTTAGTTAAGGCAGAGTGACGGTCAGTGTTTGTGTGTCATTGGCCCTTCAGCTGTAGTGCTCTGCCAGCAGCACCGTGTCCTGTTGACCCACTCAGACTGGTTTGGACAAGTGTGAGTTTAAATGAACCAAATCACCACATGTGTCAAACTCAAGGCCCACAAGCCAAATCTGGCCCATCACTTCATTTTATCGGGCATGCAAGAGCATGCAAAGACAATCAGAAACGTATAACTAGAACATTTCTGTAGATACGACTGATTTAGTTCTGATCATTAAAACGTGGAATAACTATGGTGGAGAGCAGCTACTACATGTCAGAAAGTTACGATTTAGTAAATGTCTGTCAAATATTTTACTAAAAAAGTTGAATTTGTTTCTCAAAAGTCGTGACTTTTTTAAAATAACTTTTTTTTATAACAAAAAAGTGTGACTTTTAGGACAAAAAGCTGAAATTTTCCAACAAAAAAAGTGTCATTTTAAGTTAAAAAGTCAGTTTTTTGACATTTGTGATTGTACGATAAAATGTATTAGTCTCAATCTTTGAAAATTCTACAAGAAAATTTACTTTTTTTAATTTCTGATTTTACAAGACCAAAAGCTTGATTTTACAACAAAGTCACAATTTTATAAAGGTTGCTCTCTTTACCAAATTTTATGAGATTTTATATCACAAAATTACTTTTCTGAAAAAAGGGGGTATTGTAAAAGTTGCCTTTTTCAACAAAATTTGCTTCTTTTTTTTTTTATTAAGGAAAAAAGTCTTTTTTTTTTTAAAAAAAGTTTGAATTTGTTCATTTGTGAGTTTAGTAGCCTATAAAAGCCTAAAACATTAAGATATTTGCAAATTTTGTGAAAGTTGAGGGAAATTGGTTTCGTTTTTATATTCTTTTACAACCAAGTCCAGGAACTAGCAAGAAATCTGAAAATATAGCTGGTTGAGAAAGTAACCATGGCAACCATGGTGATGATGTGGCCCGGGATGAAATAGAGTTTGACAGCCCTGATCTACACAATCACACATGACAGAATTACACAGATGTGTGTGATGCACATTTTTTTTCATTATTACAAACATCCCCCACAATGACAACTGTGAGAACGTGTGCAGGCTCATGCATTTTCTATTGCCACCACAGCTTCCTCCGTCAATATCCTCTTGGATCAAAATTTTGATTCCAACAACAGGAGCACCGAACAATGCTGAGCTGAGAACAAAATCAAATCAAACTTTATTCAAGTATGTTCTGATTTGATTTCATATTGTTCAGAGAACTCCCTGAGAAGGCGTCCTCACCAGAAGCCTGAACCACCTCAGTATCTTAATTTTGGTGACAGTTCATGAGTATTGGTGAAGGTGAGAACGTAGATTAAATGGTGACCATAAAGTCCACACCACTGCACTCGCCTCACCGATCTGCCTGCTCCATTCTTCCTTCACTCATTAACAAGAGCCCAAGATACTTAAACTCCACTTGAAGCAGCACCTGTCTACATCCCTTTCTGATTGATGACCACAGTTTCAGAATAGGATTCTCATTTCATTACATTACATTTAGCAGACACTTTTCTCCAAAATGACTTGTAACAGAGGAAATACAATCAAGTCACTGAGTGCAGCGTACAGGTCAGTGCAGCTAGGACACGATCAAAGTACAGGTTAGGAAGTTAAAGAGAAGATGCAGCTATGACAGAAGATATTCTTGGAGGAGAGTTTTTGAACATAGAGGGACTACTCTGCTCTAGTAGCGTCTGGTAGTTTGTTCCACCATTAAGGAACCAATGGAGACCAGCCATCTTATCTGTTTACTAACCAGACTACAATGTCTCAATTCTGTCGTCATCACATTAAGCCCTCTGGAGACTCCCAAGGAGATACTGATCTTTTTGGCTCCTCAAGACTTTTGGGCATAATTAATGAGCTCCAACAGAGGGTAGATGAAATTTTAATTTGCTGGAGGTACACCGAGATTTCTAGGCTAATCCAGTGCAGCTCAATGAACAGATGTTTGACATGGACCCTGGTTAAAGACCAGACATGCCACCATATTCTGGATCTTCTGTGGAGGTCTTATTGGAAGTCCAGCTAGTAGGACATTGCTGTAATGGTGGTGGATTATCACCAGGTCCTGTACCAGGAGATTTGTTGCTTGTTGAGTCACGTATGGACTTATTATCTGTATGTTGTAGAAGGCAAAGACATACGACCGTTACCTGCAGCTTCACACTCAGCTGCTTGCTGAGGATTACAACTAATTCTTACTGGTGCAGATTACTGATATTAAACCACCACCTGATGACTGATGAATGTTCTGTTGTTTGAGCTTCAAGTTATGAATGATAAAGACTCCCTAAATGTTTTAGAAAAACCCAGCCCAGGGGCATACTGGGAAGGACACTGAACCCCGTATCAAGAACATTCCCCCAGGCACTTGCTGGAGAAGTCAGTGTTCTCCAGTGTTCTCCAACTGCTGGCGTCAAGTCCAGGTGAATGAGGGAAGTTGAGTCAAGAAGGGGATCCTATGACTGGCCCTGAGACCCCTTATGGGGAAAAGCCAAAAGAAGATGCTTGCCTTCAAATGGAAAAATGCTTTTCATATTGTATGTTAGTAGATTTAAGCAACCATCTACACATTCAATTTGTGACTGAAGGAATGGTTTGGTATGTCCTAGACAGATTAGTTGTTCATCAAAATTGGGAAACATCAAAACTGTGAAGTTCGACCTGTGAGGCAGCAGCCCTAACTACCACTGTGTTGCCATTGATGAACCAGTCCTTGTTATTTTGATGAGTTTTATAAAAGCTGATTGCGCTTGTAATAAATACTTTAAACAGGTGGCACGTTCAGAGAAGTTATGCTGGTGTAGATTCTCAGTCATCCAGGTCATGTTAATACTGACGGCTTGAGTAAAGGCAACAGAGCAGAGAAGCTGTGTGTGATGTGGCGCCTGGCCAAAAGCAGTGGTGCTGAAGATTAAGATTAGATAAAGTCAGCAGTGTTGTTAAGTGCTAAGTGTTTTATTCTCCAATTTGGCACTGAAACAGCCTATTCTCAAACATTTTTTTTGTCATGAAGAAAGTATGTTACATCCAGAAGACTTTAATTTGCTAATCATACAGCTGTTCACAGAATGTGAACATTAACTTCCGTTGCCAAGTGGCATCCTGAACACTCAAAAAGGTGCCAGCATGTTATTTCCACCGTAACCATGGAGATAAAGTGCATCTCTAGCTTTCGCCCTACACAACATTAGCAAGGCAGAACACATGATGGTAGTTTTAGACAATATGACTGATGAAGAGGCAACAATGTTCATCACCAAGCAGTGCTTGTAACAACATTATACTTCTAACACAAATACAGAATCAGAAGGGTGTAGAACAAAAATATACTTTAATGACTCATTGAACCTGCCAAGGAAATGAAAAATGAATTATTGTTCAAGCACGTAACCGATGCAGATGACACAGACTCAAAAAAAGAAATCTGCTCAGATCTCTATAACTAATCCTGGGTTTATACTCACACTCCTTCCAATTATTGCTCACTTGTGTGAAGAGCTAGCGATGTGTGGTCAAAATAAATTAAAGGATACATGGCCAATGGCACCTAGTGGACATTCACCCTCAAATTATGAAATTTATATCACGTCAGGGAGACCTCATTCATTTGCAGTTGGGCTGGACAAATAATCAAAACCAACATACAGACCATCAAGACATTTTTAGCAATAAAGACTTTTTACTGTACAGTCACAAATGTCGCAAAATTGTGACATTTTATTTTAAATGTCTTTTTTTGTAAAATATCATTTTGACATGAAATCAGAACAGTAATTTAAACTTTTTGTCCTAAATTTACAAATTTTCATTAAAAAAAGTTGTTTTTTTTTACAAAAAACCATAAGTTTTGAGGAAAGATTTGCAACTTTTTATTGTAAAATCTTTTGCAAACATTTGCTGTATCGTGACTTTTTGACTGCTGTCCACCTCATTTATTCTGCTTCTTGATGTCAGTACCGAAACAAATGGGCAGTTGCAGTGAAATTTCCACAGAAATGTTCTATTCATGAGTATATCATTGTCTTTGTGCGTTCTCACGGGCCAGATAAAATGAAGTGGTAGGCCGGATTTGACCCATGGGCCCTGAGTTTGACACACGTGCTCTGAATCCTCAAAGCTAATACTGCACACCGAAACTTGGAAGCAAATGACATTATCATAATTACATAATAATGAAACATCCAGCTTGTACAGCAGTTAGATGAAAGTGTAGATTAGCCACATTCAAAATACACTGATTGCAGCCGAATTTGAAACTAATTACATCTTGACTGTCTCTATCCACCCCAACCATCCCCCCTCCCACCCCAACCAACCCCCTTCAGAGCAGTAAAACATAGCTGAGACCCTGGCAACAGACACTTCACCCTTAGCAAAGCACTTCTTTTTAATGGGGAAAGAGTGGAATGGCTTCCTGTGCATTAAACAGCCCATTACTAGGCATTGATTGCAGTTAACACCAACGTCAGACCATATTAATCGCTCCACGCTCACGAGCCGGTGCCTTTGCATGGATCTGATCCCCAACGCTTATCGGGGATCATTTAACAAGCTCTGAGGAAGTGAGGAGTTTTCTGTCAGTGCGTGTCATGTCACACCTGCTGAGTTTAGTTAGGCTGTTTGAAAATGAAAGTTGGAACGAAGGGAGAGCGCTGGATGGAAAGGACAAATGGGATGGGTTCTGTTGGCGCTAACGTGGCAAGAGAGCAGAAGTGAGATAAAAGCTGGAGCAGCGAGGTTGTTCCACACTTGTCTATTTGCAGCATTGATTTGGAGGAAATAGGCAGCAATTTCCACAAGAGAATGTAAGAGGGGGAAAAATGAGAGAGAGGACAAGAATGCAATACAATATAGCGAGGAGTAAAAAGGAGAGGAGATAGAAGGCCTGAGTGCAGCGGAGATGGAGAGGTAATGAAGGAAATGAATGACACATCAATGAGCCATAAAGAATAAGTAATCCCACAAAGCTTCACCAGCTGCTCTGTTCATACACACTCGAGCTGAGCCATAAATGTTCAGAAACAAGATAGCCCACTAAAGAATTGTTTCCTGTATTAGCATTTCCCTTTAGAGGCCTAGTGGCACGTCCTGAGTCCAAGTCTATTCATTGAAATGGGAGAAAAATAATGAGCCTAGACTCAGACTGATTTGTTCCCTCCATCATCTCTGCAGGAACTAGTGGACTCATTTTACTCAAGCTGACATGACTTTAGACCCAAGAATCAGTTTAACATGAACTTTATCTGAAGATTTTCTGAATCCCTGCAGCACAGACATGTCTCAGCATTAAACACAATAAGCTGAGCAGAGATAGAGGACTGCAACATTTTATACTGTTAAAGTAACACCAGGTAAGATTGTGCTCTTTAGCCTCCATCTCTGGGTGAGACTGTAAATATTGCTGCCATTGAAGTTGGCCACATTACCTCATTTCCCAGCTTTTGTTATGAAATAAACTAAGAACCAACAAAAAAATTTAGCAATAAAGCCTAATAGCCACCAAACTCAAGCCCACTGAAGTAGGGGTATGCTAAAATAAATATCGATATGTATCATGATATATATTTTCAGAATATACTGCATCAATTTCGTACTCCGAATATTGATTATTAATAAAATTAAAATCATGGTTTAAA
The DNA here is from genome assembly GCA_037176975.1 of Arrhamphus sclerolepis. Classification (NCBI taxonomy): domain Eukaryota; kingdom Metazoa; phylum Chordata; class Actinopteri; order Beloniformes; family Hemiramphidae; genus Arrhamphus; species Arrhamphus sclerolepis. Next base: position 2,945 of record JBAMYA010034905.1, on the reverse strand, counting down.
CAGTTTGCGAACATCAGCCAAACTAAATGCAACCTCCTCTCCTTTAGATGTTGCAGTATGGCTCGGGCAGGGGAATTTTCAAGGGTCACAAAGCGCAAGCTTCAGAAAGTCCCTGGCTGAAACATGACTGAGACAGCAGTGAAATTAAGGCCCTGTGCTTCTTTTCTGAGGATGAGCAGCATGACATTTATGCTGGAATCATTGCAGGATGGGATGCAACTTTTTGCAACTCAATGAAAGCAAAACTGAAATCATTCTCTTTGACTCCTCCTCCTCCTCTGTCGCTAGCCGTGGTAACATACAAAAGCCTCAGTTGTCAAAATTTCAATGTGTCGTTAAAAATTTGGGCGTCTTGCTAGAGAGCTCTCTGAATTTCAGCAGGCAAGTTAATAGTGTGGTTCAAGGCAGCTTTTACCAATTACGAGCTATAGCCAAGTTAAAACCAATTCTGTCCACATCAAACCTTGAGACAGTCGTTCATGTCTCCCATTTAGACTATTGCAATTCCCTGTACATTGGCATGTCGCAGTCCAATCCAAACAAACTAAAGCTTGTTCAGAATGCTGCTTCTAGGCTCCTTACCAACACAAAAAAGAGGGAACACATTGCACTGGTCTTAGCTCAGCTCCACTGGCTTCCAGTTGAGTTCAGAATTGATTTCAAAATTCTACCTTTTGTTTTTAAAGCTACATTTCTGAACATCTGTTTCCACTTTCTGCTCCTCGGTCACTTAAGTTGCAAAGCCAATCACTGCTTACCGTTCCATGTTAACGCTCTAGAATACCCTCCCTCTACACATCATATCCTCCCCTACAATCACCTCTTTTAAATGCAATCTTATGAGCCATTTTTCCTCACTTGCTTTTAACTCAGACTGATGTCTATTTTAATTTTATTCTATTTATTTACTTCTCTGTTATTGCCGTTGTTGTGTTTAAATTCATGTGGACGTATGGTTTTATTGTTCATGCTTAAGAGTTATTTTGAAGCATTTTGGCTCAACCTCTGTCATTTTTAAATGTGCTATATAAATAAACTGACTTGACAGGAGCTGCCACAAGCAAGGGGGAATTACAGGTAACATTGATTATTTTCACAGTTACAAAAGCATAAATACTGGATAATTAACCTTAAGGGTTTGGGTCAAAATGACATAGGGTTGATCCATAGGCAGTTAGTGTTCGGGCTTAAGGCCTTGTGAGGGTTAATTATAGTAAAATATTTATACTGCATTTTTTTTTTATTTTTATTACAGTTCTGCACTTTCTGTTTTTGACATCAGTGTGTCCACTGATTCAGTTTGTTTGGTTTGTGTAAGAGAGTAAATATTTTTTATAGTGTAATGACAGCTACCTCCAGATGTTTATTTTTTAATATCATAGTACTATTCAGATTGTACACAGCTACTGGTAATTAAGCTCTATTTTCACATTTCAATGAGCTATGTAGAATATTACAATAGTATCGCAATACATGATGATTGAATTGTATTATGTATCATACCGTGTTCCCCTTGTGATTACTCACCCCTAAACTGAGCGTGAAGGGAAGAAAATATAATTTAATAATCCAACAGAAGCAAGGCTAGGATCTCAGCTCATGCCAGGAAGTTTATGTTGGTCCAGTATTGACTCGTAAATGAGATCTTGCTCATCTAGCTCTTTTTTCTTCCCTCTTCTGAAAAAAAACGAACCCTCTTCTCTTTCTTCATCTAACTTCATCTTATAGTTCGTGTTTGGTTAACTCCACGAACCTAACCCTCCTCCAAGGTCTCCTGAGATGTCTTGAGACTCAACAAAAACATGTACGTCTTGCTACATGTAACAGAGCCAAACTGTTTACCATTCGTTATCCCGTTAACTGTAAACAATAAAAAAGGTCCTCAGAGCACTCCCACTGTTGTCCTGTACGACTGTGTTGTCTGCTCTCTTTTTTGTGTGCACAAATTGTATAATTAAATATTTAAAAAAACTCCTCTCTGGTCCTTTTTGGTAAAATTTGCCACAACAGTGTGATAAAAAATTTATATGGCGGTATATCACGATAAATATTTTCAAGATATACAACATCGATTTCTGACTCCAAATATTGATTATGGACGCTGTCACCAGTAACAGAAAATGACATGCATTCTTAGAATTATCGTAACTCTTCAACCGTTCGCGCTAGCAACATTATTCAAACGGATATTGAAAGCTGAGAAGCGCAGCATTGCGCTGACATTACGGCAGCGGCAGCAGTGCTCGCACTGTGTTGAGTTGTTCAGCAGGGTGAGAAAGAGGACCAGCAGGAGAGACGAGAGAGAGCAAATCGTGAATGTTGAGCTGCGTTTTAGAAGTGTCTTCTTTGCTTATTGTGTTTTCATGGTTCTAAATAATTGCTTTTTTCAATGTTTTTTTCCTTCAAGCTTTGCCGAGTTTTTTCCTTTCTTTCCCATTTTCTGTTTTTGCAGTTAATCTATTTGGAGTTAGCCTTTAGCATGAGTTCTTAAAGACAGAGAATTCAGTTTAAAAAGAAAGAAATACAGTAAATACTTCAGTCTTTAACTGAAACAGTTCTCAGGGCCTAGTTACCTCTTCTTATTCCGCCGAGTGGCATTCATTATTATTAAATGCACATTCAAAATAGTTGTTTTATAAATAGCGTTATTAATACTACACATAATGGAGGAAAAAAATGTTGAGGCAAACATTTGAACCTGTAAAACGACATTGTTTATATGTTTGCTGCAGATTCAAATTGTTGTTTTTTTCTTTTTGTTATTTCACACAGTTTAATGCATCTACAACATGTAAAAATTACAGTCAATAAATTTTGAAAGTTTAAGTCATCTTGAAAAATGGGCAAAAGAATTCAAAAGAAACACCCTGTCAGGCTTGAAGCAAAGGTGGACACAAGCGCAGACTTTGCAAAAACAAGAAGGATTTAATCTTTAGGATAAAGGT